>PVIU01013986.1:0-53707 GCA_004026605.1 Ondatra zibethicus | reverse complement strand
CCTAGCTATAAAATAAAGGTCACCAAGCACTTAGCTCGCAAGCCCAGAGAAGCTGAATACCTAGGTGAACCCAAAGAAAGCATACACAGAACCTCCTGGAAGTTGGAAGCAAACAGGATCATCAAGCAAAAGTTGGAAGCCAGGGGCGGGGATAGAGGTGGGAGAAATTTCATCTGATGGATGGAGATAGAGACAGAGATCCAAAATTCTTAAACATTTTAAATGCCACATTCTGTAGTCTTTGAAAGGTTTGAAAAATACATCTCTATCTGAAATACATCCTTTTTACATCTAGAAAATCTAACTAACATGACTACAAGCTTGACTATTATAGATCATTATTAATCTATATTTCTTAATTATACATTACATTTTAAATGAGCTGCACAAACCCAATATCTTAATCAAGAGCAGAAATATATATGAATAGTATAACAAAATTGACCTTAATTTTGTATTAGTAAAGCAAGATCCATACCAATGCAAAGTACCCATCTCTTTAGCATATCCCCATGTATATGTAAACAAACATTTATAAACAATATTTTTGAATATGGGCATAATTTTCTCCAAACTGCTTCCTGCTGTTTGTTGGGTGAAGTAATTTTTCAGGTGTTCACAATGAACTTTTGGGGTGTCCACTCATTAGTCTGGAATTAATCCATAGATACTCATCTTCTGTGGAAACAAAGAAGAACCACTTTTCCAAAGCAATATATCCTTAGACTCAAATTATGAAATTAAGATACCTTTAAAATATATATATTGGTTACTTAGCACCTTCCTAGTCAAAAAATTAAAAGAAAACACAATAATATACATAATCCAGCCTCTGTGTATTTTCCATCTTTATGTGGCTTATTATTATTTATTTCCTTAATCTATGACTGTCTGTATTCTGTCTCTTTAAAGACTCTGTTTTTAAAGCAATCTACTTTTTTTCCATCTCTCTATACCCCCTTTTCTGTCTCCCAAGCCTTCATACATTTGTCCAACACTGTGACCCATTTAGAAGTCTTTTTTTAAAATCTGGATTTGTCTTTGTTGCATATCTATAATTATTTTCTGACCAGAAGCACTTCTTAAAATTCTAAGCCCTTCTTATGAACTTAAGCTGTGCCATTGCTAGGGGAAATATGGCACTGTCTGCTTGCCCTGACCAGCCCAACTTGGCAGATATCCTTGCTGCCTCAGAGAGACATGCACGATGCTCCATCTCTAGGTATGCAGCCGGTCGATGTTGCCACCAAGCAAGCCATAGCACATTGCTCACAAACTCCATTCAAATGCTTGGTCTCTTGAGAGAGCCAGAGGTTACACTGGTAGCATGACCCAGAAAGCTACATTTTAAAATGACATGGCTTTTTTTCTGCTGCTGCTGAGTCAGCCACCTCTCTTAAAGGAGCTGCAGCAGACCACCAGCAAACAGCAAGACCTGTGTTAAACTCTGCCTTTTCTTGTGTGTGTCTAGAATTCCTTTTCAAGCTCTCTCAGGTTTTACATCGATTTAGTCTACCACGTTGTTTGCCAGCAGGCCTGAGAATGTTGCCATCTTCGGTTCAAGTTAAAGATGTGCATCTTAGTGAACCATAGAGAAGGAAGCTGACTCTTTTGTTAGTTTTACTTTTTCTACTCTTCCTCCTCTTCATGTGTACTTGTGGACTCTGTCTTTCTGAATGCTACGTATAGAAACATGCATACACATATTAGGTCATAACAGATGTAAGCAATACAATTATCATTTATCAATATTTGTAAGTAATAGATGTCAGGATTTGGGGGAGTAATAACAACCATTGTGCATATTGTTAGGCTGCACAGTCATGAGGAACAGGAGCTAATCTCAACTGTGTCTGCACATTGTACAGTCAATATAGTTGCACTAACAGCTCTAGGACATTTGGGTAGGTTGGCTCAGTTACCACTTTGGTTGGTTGTACCACTTTGGTAGTCAAGGTTGGAATAACATTGACTACTCTGGGAGCTCAGGTGTCAGACTGTAAGTTAAACCTGTAGGATGACATAGAAAAAATTCTGCCACATCAGCATTCTAACTGTACTAACCTCTGCATTTAGCTTTTGATGGAGTTTAAAGAGATATTTCAAGCTCATAAATTTTCCAGGAGTCAACATTCCACCACAGAGACAAGTTCTCAAGTAGGATAAATTAGGTGTTGCCTTCTAGCCTGTCATCTTTTACTTAAATGTGAACACTGCATCAGTGTCTTTATCAGGATACCCCTTTAACTTAATGCATCAGATATACAGGAGTAGCTACTAATACCTCTAGAGCTCTAGAATGTTATGTCACCTTAAGAAATTGAAACAAGCAAAGGGACACTCATGAAAAGTGACTTCTTCGAGTATGCATAGTTCAATCCAGTGAAACTGTCAAATCTGTTAATTTGGAAATAATATTGGAAATGCAGAATTGTAGCAGATAGCCAAAGCTCCATTGCAGTTTCATTGGAGTTTCATGAAGAGTATGAAAAGACTGATGAGCTAATCTGACCTCCTGAGATAATAGCTACACATATTAACAGTAAGATGAGTCATCCCTCTAATATTCCAAAATTGTCCCTCTGTGCATGGTGGATGTGTGTGTGCGAGAGTGTGTGTGTGTGTGTGTGTGTGAAAGGTTTTTGAAGGTTTATTTTGTTTATAACTATGTACCTGTTTACAAAGTTAAATAGTAAGCAAATTTTTTTCCAAATCCCTCATGTGGTTTGTTGGTACATAATTATATTTTATATATCTCTTGGTATCTTAACTTTTTGTTTTGCTTCTTTATTTATCTATTTTTGTTTGTTCTTTCTTCACAGAATACTTCCCAGCCACAGCCTTCCCACCCTCTACTCCTCCCATTTTTCCTCTCCTCTAGATATACTACTCCTATGTTTCCTTTCAGAAAAGAGCAGGCTTCCCAAGGCTATCAACTGAACATGGCAAAGCAAGATGCGATAAGACTAGACACTTAAAATCAGTCATATCAAGGCTGGACTATGCAAACCAATAGGAGAAAAGGATTCCAAAAGCAGGTGAAACAGTCAGAGGCATCTCCACTCCCATTGTTATGAGTTCCACATAAACCAGAAGCTAAATAACCACAACATATATGAAAGTACCTAGCGCGGGTGCAAGCAGGCTCAATGTCTATGAGCCCTGCTTAGTTGAGTCTGTGGGTTTTGTTCTTCTAATGTTTTTGACCCCTGTGGCTCTACAATCCATCGTCCCCTTCTTCCATGGGATTCCTTGAGCTCTCCCTAATGTTTGACTGCATTTGTTCCAATCACCTGCTGGAGTAAACCTCTGATGATAACAGGGATAGGAACTGATCTGACCTATGATTATAGCAGAGATTAGGAATCTTATAGGAATCGTTTCGTTAACTTTTTTTTGCCAGGCTTGTTTAGTTTTGCCATCATGTTTGGTTGAACACCAGTCTTACCCACAAGCTCTGAGCCACCATTGCCCTAGCACATCTTGCAGTCATGGCAGGATGTAGGGAAAAGGTTTTGTGGGTGGGTTGATGGCCAGTCCTACCACTAGAAGCCTTGCCTGGTTACAGAGATGGACAGTTCAGTCTCCATACAATCTGTTATTAGGAGTCCTTGCTAAGATCACTCTCATAATTCCCAGGAAGTTTCCACTGCACTGTTTCACATCTTCCCCGAATGCCACTGATTCCAGTTTTCTCTCCTCATACTCTCTCTGTATTCCTCTATCCCCTATCTGCTCCTTCCTGTTACCATTCCCACCTCTCACCAGTCAAAACAGGCCCCCCAAATTTAAACATTTAAGCTTCTAACTTTTAGCAAGTAATTTTTTCAAAAAGAATATTTCAAACAAGGATTCAGGCTGTAGCTCAAACAGTAGTAGGTTGCTCACCTAGTGTGCACAACATTCTGAGTTAGAGCACTTTTACAAGATGGTGGTTCGTGCCTGGCATTCCATCAGTCAGGAGGCAGATGAAGGAGGATCAAGAGTCAACCTTCAGTACATACACAAGACCCTGCCTTAATTATTACAAGCAGGTGTAATGATATATAATTATTTGGAGATGATATTTCATATATACAACATATTAAAGTTCATATGCATAATTCCCTCTACTTTGTCTACACATATGTCGAAGTTGAATATTATCATACATGCAGAACAAGCAAGAAGTATGACATTCAAATGTTTAATAGAGTAGAGTCTCTTAACTGCCCACTGTCTTGCCCAAAATATTCTGGTGTTTATTTATTTGTTTGTTTTTTTTAAGGGTAGAAAGAGCAAAACTGGTGTACTTAGGACTTCGAAAATAAAAACTCCAGAAGTCTAGAGAAATAACTAAGAAAAGAGAAGGAACAGCTTAGTACAATATGATTGCACAGTCACTGAAGAGACAAGTCTGCAGAAGTGATAACATGTTAATTATTTAAGACTGCTTTAAGTGGACTTGACAGGTAATTACTAATGACATCCTTGAGGCGATGGCCCCATGAGAATGTGGATAAGCTGATGCAAGTCATTTGTCTAAAAGCATCTGCTTAAAGATCATTGTTCTCTGACCGAGTTGGAACATAATATTAATTAAAAAACAAAGGGATGAATGTGTCTTTATATTATCAAAGCAATACACTAGACAGACCTTTGAAATGTGGAATGTGCCTCATTGGTTCAATCTCATCTTGCACTGCTAGTGAGAAATTAGCTTCAACAGCCCTCGTGGGAAAAAATATAAATTTTCTGAAGCAAAATCTGTGCATTTATGATACTATGGAGGGAAGCATATCTTCATTTGCAGCAGTGGTTTTCACCCTCTGTAAAAGATGACAGACCTATCATAGAATGTGATAGCAGATACAGCAACATTCTGTGTTGATTGTCACAATGCATGCACACATACATACAACTTTAGCAAACTTTTTCAGAATCATGTACATTCTGAAGTCCTAAAAGGAAATATAGGTCAAAAAGTGACACTTAAAAATATTAAACTCTGGTAAGGTTTTCTTCAACATTTTATAATGGTAGAAATATTTTTATAACCTCAAGAATAATTTTTAAGTCCAGCACAATTTTGCTTTTTAAAAATTCAATCAATCATGTAGACAACGAAGAAATTCAATTAGGATGGTGTTGGTAGGGTTACTGGAACAAAAGATATTCTCAGTGCTTTAAAACACATAGGAGGATGTCTTAAAGAGTGTGTTGCCTTGGAATGGAGTAGCAATGGAAACACAGAGACTTGCTAAATTGTTTATAACTAAATCAAGAAAATGGATATAAGAATAGTTTAAATAGTCTCTAGAAATAAGTAAATATTTAAGAATGTGAAAGCTCTTAATTCAGTTTGAGATTTTTCAGTAACATATCAAGCACCTTTGTTATGTAAGGCAGTAGCTTAATGAAACCAAGAAGAAACAAAATGTCATTACCAGTCTTTGTAGGCATGCATGTTGATACCTACAAACACATCACATCAATTAAACATTAATTATTTCAATAAAATTTGAAATTTCAAGTTGTAGACAATTTCTCTCAATTTTCAGTTAAACTCTATTTATAATGCATCTCTGATTTTCCCCTCAGCACTCTGCTAAGAAATAGAAATATAAACACTATCAAAAAAGACAGGCACAGAAGGAGCAATTTTTTGGGGGGGGAAGAGGTGGTAGAGATGGGGCTCTGTGCATCCTGATGTCAGCCTGTCTTTCTAATCTTCTGTTGTCCTGTATCACCACTGCTGTCAGTATTATACACAGACTACCTTCATGTGAAGTTGTGCTTTTTGATCCTCATATTTCATGTCCCTTGGAAAAAAAATTATCTTTTGACCATCTGGCACCTACCTACCTACCTATAACCTCATAACCCTGGACTCCAGCAGTTCACTCCAACAGTTGTTCAGCCTTTCTTAGTGCCTTTTCTACAGGTTGCATGTCCCTATGCTGGCTTTTAATGTACTCCATGGGGCACAGTGTTTGCCCAAAGGTTATCCATCGTATTTCTGAACTTTATGCAACTTGAAGTCATGAGTTCCAAGGCAAAGCAAAGTTTCTAAAACAGCCAAGAGAGTTGGAAGAGATATAAAAATTAAAGATATAAAAGCATGACTACCTGAGCTATCACTGAGGGATTATAATTACCAGGAGCTTTGGGAGTTATACGAAGAGTTTAAGGTTTCAAAAGGAAATATAAAGGTTTATTTGTGATGTTAAACAATGCTGTCACTCTAAGAAAATGTAGAACATAGAGATGCATTTTGAAATCATTGAAAATATGTTTGAGATTTTCAGCTTTTCCAATTTATACATACATCTACCTATATAATCATCTCTATATACCTGGATCTTATCAACTATTCATTCATCCTTCCATCCATCTGTCACATAGTCAGTCATCTACTCATCCCCACATCCACGCATAATTTGTAAATATATAACAGTATATTGAATGGGAAACAGTGTGGCCATTCTCTTTTATACCATTTTCTAAAGACTGGATTTACCTTGAAGCCAGAGGGACAGCTCAACAGTTAAGACATTTTACTGCTTTTGGAGAAGACTTGGATTCTATTCCCGCATCCATGTTGTGCTTCACAACTGTCTGTATCTTCAGTTCCCAGGGTATCAATGCCCTCCTGTAGACTGTGCAGGCACCAGGTGTGTATGTGGTATAAGCACATAAGCAAGTAGGTAAACATATACAGAAAGAAAAAAGTAAAATTAAAAATTATTCATAAAAATAAAGATCTTTTATTCAAAAATAGAGTGACTTAAAATGATAATTCTCAAGAAAACATTTTCAAAGAAAGATGAATGTGAAAAGATACATAACTGAATAAACAAGAAATTTTAAGAACAGTGTAAAAGGGAGTCAGGGCCACATTTTCCCAAATATAAACATGTAAACAAAAACCCCTTATATGTATATACTTATACATATATGTGTGTGTATATATGTATACTATACAAATAGTTTGACATTTCTAGAAATTAGAATTTCTTCTTCCTTCATTAGATGTCATCATTTGATGAGAAATTATTAGATTTATATCATTTAATAACACATATGAAAGCAAGGTAAGAAAACACATTTGTGCATATTTAAAACCAAATAGAAAACAATTATCATCTGTTCTGTCTCATTTTACCTTAATCTGATATGCAAAATACCATGGCTTGTGCCCATGTCTATATTTACCTCGGTAGTTTTTCTAATTCATTTTATGTAATGCAACATACAGACATAGAATTTATAAATTAAATTTTAGTTAGATAGTGTTTTGATTATTAATATTTTATTTACATGTATTAAGTATTTTTTATAATTGCAAGGTAACCAACCATTTAAGTATAAAAATTGTTCTAATGCTTCTACTAATTATGCTTGACATTATGTAAGCAAAATAATATAATTTTTCTTGCTATGTGTTTTATATACAAAAGATGAAATGTTTCGTTTAATAGCAATGATTTCTTTCCTAATAAATGAAATATCTAAATAAAGTTTAGGAAATAAAATCTAAAAAAGGTTTTGAACAGACAATATCTCTGAATAAATTATTCATAAATAAGTTAGCTACAATCACCAAACAACTAAATAGGAAGAATTTGTCAACACTTACATATGGTTTATAAATTAAAATCATAGTAACTGTCCAAAATCAGGATGGAGAATGGTATGCAATTTTATTAGTCGCTTTTTCAGTTAGTCTATGTGAATTTTCTTTGATCTTATTTTCATATACAGTAATATTTTTCATTTTTATTTTAAAATTTATGTGAAATTAAATCAGTGGTTTTCTTATACATAAGGGCAAGAGAATAACTTCATAACACCGTGCAAATACTATTTAGTATCTGTGCATCTTAATGTTCTGAGAAATAGGACCGAGGAGACTGTTTAGTAGATAAATTGTTGTTTATGATAAGCTAAGATTTGTTCCTGGAACCATTATAAAAAAGAAGTAAGTCAGCATCTTTGGTGCACCCTGTAATCTCAATGCTGGGGAGGCAGAGAAGTGAACTCTTAATACCTTGCTGCCAGTCAGCCAGCTCAAGCTGTGGGCTCCGAGTCAGTAAGGGGTTGTTTCAGAAAATGTAGAAGGGGCTGGAGAAAGGGCTCACTATTAAAGTCTTTTCCAAGTATGAGAGTCAGAGTTTGCATCACTACCATCCACATCCTCTGATACCAGAGCTTCAAAGACAGAGAAAGGAGATACTGAGGCCAAAGTGGTTTGGAGAATAGTCAATCAGTAAACTCTGGGTTCAAATGCAAGACCCTGTCTCAGTATATAAGGCAGAGAATAACTGAGGAGCCTGATATAAAGCAGAGGATTCCAAATGCATGTACACGCATAACCCTCACACTAATGTGCCCTCTCCGTGCAAGCATGTACAAGAACACATAGCACACACACACGCACACGCACACACACACACGAGAGGAGGTGGGGAGGATGCGAGGCACTGATAGACACATGAATGCCATGGCAAAAACACAAGGATCAAGCAAGATGGATGGTACCTGAGGAGCAACATCTAAGGTTAATTACTGACCTCCACACATGCATGCACAGATGTGCAGATGCACCCCTACCCACACACATGCTCTCATATAGACACTTACTATTCTGTAAAATAGGCTAGCTTATGGAGAGATTTTCAGGCAAGTCAGAGACCATATATCAAAATAATCTAAAGGAGTCTGAAGAAATGGCTCACACATGAACTTGTAGACATATGCATGTACATGCACAAACATACAACAAGAAATAAACAATCATTGTGTCCAGAAATTTCTACTTTGTTTGTTATTTCTTTTTAAACTTTAGTAAAGATAACTCTATTTCTAATAAACATGTGTCATATTCATAAAAATAGCATTATGTTTTTGTAAGAAAATATAGTATAAATTGCTTTTATTGTCACTTCAACACAGACATCAATGAAGGATGTCAGAGTATTCCATTCTAAGATATGCCTTTTAGTATATAGATATCATGATATAAAAGCCACCAAGAAACAGAAGATACAGAAAATGTTTTTTTCCTTCCCCCAACTGCTTAAAATTAAGGTATAAACCTCATCATGTATAAATGAGCTATTTTTTTGTAAATATCTCATGCCAGCAAGAATAACTCATAGAAACAATGCTTACTTGTAGTAAAGTCTCCTTTTTAGACAATCAGCATGTATTTCCCACCAAGTTCCTGTTACTTTCATTCTATTATCTAAGAAAAGACCCAACCTCTTTACATTTAATTTGTCTAAAATTCTAACTGCATTTAAATCATATTTTTACCTCTAAATCTGTCCTTTTGGGGACTCCCTTCATACACACACACAATTAAAATTGCCTTTTGATTGCTTGCATGACTTTTAAGAATTCAATTAATGAACCTTAATCATGTATTCAAGGAGGATGGTAGGACAACAATCTGTGTGAAAGGGAGATCCTGTGTGTTCTGCACCTGGGAAGGCCAGATGATGGTGGCTGGTGTGTTGCTTTTTCATCTTCTACCTTATCCTGTCAAGATAGGGTTTCTTATGTAACCAAAAGCTATGGTGGACGCCTGAAAGTCCTATTATCTTATCTCATCAGTTTTGGGATTATAAGTACATGCCCATAGTTACTTTTTCATGTGAGTGCTAGGGATCTGACTTATATTCTCTTCAAGCACTCATACACTAAGCCAATTACTCTAGAACTATTTTAACCTCCTCTAGATCAGGCAGAAAAAGAATAGCCTTTTTTCTGTTCAATTCTTCAAACTTCCAAGATATTCCATGTGCCACAAACCTCAGATGTGGCCAGAAACTGTTGAGAAATCAATATAATATGTCAAATATTTTTAGTGTCAATGCTATTGGTGTCTGTAATATATGGTCCTGCTGGAGACAATGCTGAGTTCCATGGTTTGTGATGCTGCCAAAGCCCATGTGGATGTTCACGATCTGGGATGCCACCTGTCAGGGATCCTGTGCTTCTGCCGCTTCCTCATATATTCTGTCTCCAGATACCATGTTGATATCCATGATCCATGCTACTGCTGGCTGCAGTGGGCAGGGAGGCATCTTTTGCAGTGGTATAGATGACTGTAGGCTCACAACTGATAGTGAGAGACATTGAGGGCTGCTGGGCCAACCTCTCTCCACCAAAAAAAAGAAAAAAGAAAAAGTCTAGATGTGAAATTATTGAAGCGAGTTCTTAAAAATTGTGATAAAGATGCTGAAGAGTAGTTCTTCACAGATGATAAGCTTCTGGTGGGGTGTGGGGCAGAAAGGACTAGGTTCTTTTTATAGGACTGGTCATTGGGAGTTTCAGCAGGCTCTACCAGGCTCCAATGAGTATCTGAACAACACAAATTGGACTTGATTTTTTTTCTCCTTTTTTTTCTGGGGAGAGCACATGGGTGGGTGGGTGGGTGGACCTAAGATGAAGGAAAAGCAAGTGCAAGTGGGGTACCTGTAGAAAATTCCCAAATCATTAATTGAAACACTATGTTGTGAGGAAAAAAGAGAAATCTGTGTATTAATCCCCATTGCCAGTGCCTCTCACTGAGTTCTTAAGGCTCATGGAATTTTCATATTCTCTTACATATATCATACAGATTTGTGATGTGTATGGTAACCATGACAATTCTTACTTGCACAATAACTACACCTTGGAAACCTGCAGCCTCTTTTGTCTGTACACACTGACAAAAGAAGGAGTTAGGGGTGACAATTTGAATTTTACCTAAATCTTGTGCTACAGCACAGCAAGGACAATAAAGGACTCACCTTTAACTTCCCCTTAATCAGTCCTGTAAATGGAGGCTACTTGTTTGTTTCCCAGCTTCTCAGACCTGAATAATAATCGCACAGAAACTATACTAATTGTACCACTCTTTGGCCTGTTAGCTTAGGCTTCTTGTTAACTAACTCTTACATCTTAAATTAACCCATCTGTATTATTGTGTGTATTACCACAAGGCTAGTGGTTTACCGGCAAGGTTCTAGGCCATCTATCTCCTTTGGTGGCTACGTGGACCCTTAGACCCTGCCTTCTTTCCTCCTCTATCCCTGCTTGGAATTCCAGCCTTGCCCTATTCTGTGCTGCCAGGGTGAAGACAGATTCTTTATTAACCAATGCCAATAATACATATTCACAGTATACAGAAAGGAATCCCACCTCACAACCCTGCTTTGTAATCTACAGGAATACATATGACAAAGGCCACCTTCATCCCTCCCTTTACCATATGACTTTCACAAATCTTGTGGATGAACCCATGTATACCAATGTAGGACAAGGCCAGAAACCCTCAGATCCCCATTTATTGGTTTATAAATTATTAGGTGAACTGTCTTGTGTTGTGGAAGGTAGCTTTTTCATGAATGCAAAATGCTGTAAGGTTGACTTTATTCAAAGACGGACTGTCACAGTAAGCTTAGGGACCTTCATTGCAATGACCTCTTGAAGCATAAGAGAAATATTGAGCTCAATTTCAAAGATATCATGGGAAAGTAAAAATGTATAGACAAAGTGGAAGATCGACACACGGGAGAGAAATCATGTATGATACTGGAAACCTGGTTTAAACCAATATCTTTAGCTAGGGAGGCATAGGCCCAAGAGGGAAGCCGCTGTTGAAAGTTTGCTAAATGACCATGCTTTCATATAGTCTTTTAAATATTCAAGTTTGTACCAATAGACTTGTGCTACTCCCAACACAGGCCAGTGAGTCTTATTTGTTGCAGTGGGTAGCAGTTAATGCAGATACTCATTACTTTTAAGTGTGCTGAGAATAAATAATTGTGACTGTTCAGCCATAGATATCTATACCCCCTGTCTCCCTCTAAGGCTTTTAGGAATATCACTGAAAAAGGGAAGAAAGAATGTCACAGTGGGAAATGGGGAGCGGTCTGAAAGTGCATGGGTATGCAGGAACAGTTCTGGGATTACAGGCACATGACAACACCTTGTTATTTTTTACCCGAGTGCTAGGGATTTGAACTCAGATTGTCATTTGTACAGTAAGTGCTCTTACACAACGAGTCATTTCACTAGCCCAGAAGATACAGCAGTTGCATACATGAACTCTTCGTAGCTATAGCTGCCAGGACAAGATGAAGCCAGTCAATATTCTAATCTGAGGGGGGAGTTCAGGAGGCCCCACCCATGGGGTAATGTCAATGGTTGACTACTAGGGGAGGGAGAATCACTTTTCTTCTGGTGAGTGGTAACCAGCAGGTTGCCCCATGCTTCCAGTACATAATTGGATTTAGTGAGTAATAGAAAACAAACAAGTCAGATAGTGGTAGCGCATGTGTTTAATCCCAGCACTCAGGAGACAGAGACAGGTGAATTGCTGTGAGTTCTAGGCCAGCCTGGTCTACAACCTGAGTTGCAGGACAGGCTCCAAAGCTACAGAAAAATCCTGTCTTGAATAACAAACAGAAAGGAAGGAAGGAAGGAAGGAAGGAAGGAAGGAAGGAAGGAAGGAAGAAAGAAAGAGAGGCAGAAAGAAAGAAAGGGAAAGAAACAAGCAACAACAAAAAACTAGAATATGGGGTTGGAAGAAAGATTTGTTTGGGACTGGGAAGGAGGATTGGGTGGAGGAAAGCATGAGTGGATATGATCCATGCACATACATGAACTTTTCAGGTAGCAACAAAGTATTAATAAATGAACCAGACGTTGCATTCATTAGACAGTATGTGGATGCATTTGAGAAGTTTTTACAGCCCAATAAACCTCTCTGCTGACACAATAATTCAAATCAGATAAAATCAAATTTAATTAGAAAAAGCCTAGGTTTAATGGATACTAACATTCCCAGGTGGCCTTCCACCCTTCCCAGGCCCTCAGAGAGGAGATGGGGAAGGAAGACTGGAAAACCACAAGTTTGTTCTCTGGGGCGCAGATTAAGTACCCTGTGACTGTGGTCTTGAGCATCTCTAGGGAGGGGTCACCATTTAGCAGGCTTTCTCAGAGGTGGAATCTGGACTGAGGGAACTCCAAGGGGAGGGGGCTTGGAATGGAATTTTCCACCCAAACATTTCAGACTCTTCGGGTTCAGGGATGCCAGGGGCTGAGGTGAACTTAACCCAAACGTTCCAGACACTTTGGATATAAGGATGCCAGTGGCTGGGGTGAAGACTTAACCCAAGCAGTATCTTTATCCTGACTGCCCCCATAAAGTAGCTAGCACAGAAGTTCACTCTTACTTGATCTGGACCTCCCTCAGATACTAGAGGGCTAATCATTCACAGAAATTGAAGAATGGAAGAACAAGTACAATTCCTTAGATATGTAGGAGAGAAAATCTTTTGGGATTTGTGGATAGGAAGTCACTAAGAAAAAAGGGAGGGAGTGAAAGCGCCAGTGAAGCAGACGCGTGTGGGGAGAGACTGTCCAACAGCTGCCGAATAAGTTAGCTGCTCCGCTTGACAAGTTCTGCTTAACTGAGCTGAATTAGCACCGACCCTCTGAAAACTGCACAATGCAGAGATTTCCTCAGATGTCCAAAATTAAGAGCTAGTTGACCTGTGCCGTGGGACTAACATCTTTATGAGTCCACAGATCCATGAGAACTTGACACTTGCTCAGGTTATCTCTGCTTTCTCCAGTCCCTACGCTAGGGGTCTGATCAATCTAAGGTTGCAGACAGCCCACTGTCAAGCTTCCTGCAATCTTTTGCCAGAGAGCTGGCAAGATCTCAAAACAAAACATAGTTCATCATACTCCCTCACCAGCAGAGCTTCCTTTTTACCAGTCCGTTCTTCTGTGTATAAAGTTGTAGGTCATTCTGAACAGTCACGGTTCTTACTTCATAACCTTTGTAATGCAAAAGTCCTCTTCTCTGTTGCAACAGAACTTGTCGAGATAATTCTTTCCCTAAAATTCTCTCCTTAGGACATCTAAACTTATATTTGGCGCCTGAGGTATGAGACTAGTATGAAACTGAAAAGCTGATTTTCCAATTACTTGTTAGTATGAATATTTAAAGGCCATATAAAATTTTCATATGGTATGTAGATATCATCAAAAGCCCAAAGAGTAAAGCATGCTGGTTCTTTATGTCCAAGTAATACTCCAACATTGTTATTATGAACAACCAAGAAAACTTCATCCTTGACTGTTTTATTGCTTGAACTGCAGAAAAAGATGCTGCACTTCCATTTGCTGTACTACAACTGGTATTACCTGGGGAATTTCTGATCTCTCCCTCTTATCATTGGTTCCCGGAGACTGTGTGACATAACACGGAGTTTTCTGCCATCCCTTTGCCTTGCTTTTCCCTTTGTGGGAATTCAAACAAGAAACAAAAAATCCTGTTACTTTATTTTCCCAAACAATTGCTCACCATCTTGCCCTATAGGCATTTCTTAAATATTCAGGTAGTTTTGTAGATGTTTGCAACCCAAAGCAGCAAACAATAATAATGACCAGTGGCATTTTTAGGGGATTCATGCTCCAGTCTCCAGCTTCCTTTTACATCCTTCTCTGCCTCTTTGCGGGGGTGGGGAGGTGGGGGTAATAGGCCCAAATGAAATAATCCATTAACGGTTCTTCCAAGTAGAGATTCATTTACAGCAGGACCTCTTTAGCAACACATTGCAAGCCAACCATTTTGAAATAATTCTTGATTCTCACTTAGCAAATTGCCAAGTGTTGCTAATAAGCTTTAGGCCTTTGTCAGGAGCTAGCATCTACAAAGCTTCAGCACACCAGGTTGCAACCTGATATCCTTATCATATAGACAATTGAAACCAAACACAAAAAGTTGTTTTATGTCAAGCAGGGTTTCAACCAATCACAGGGAACCTACATAGCTTTCAGACAACAAATTCTGGTTCACTCCAAAAGGCTATTTCTACACCTTCTGTGGTGCTGTGCCCACTTACCGAGCTGAGCTCTAAGACTCCTGTGGTTTTAGGTGCTGCCCGAATCAAAAATCCTTAAATGCTGGATTGATTGTTTCTAACACTTCATTTTACCACTTCCTCCCTTTGCTACAGGTGACTGTGGTTACCAAGTGCCATAAGGACAGTTCTCATATTTATAGCTCTCTTCTAACATTTTAAAATTATTCTGATACTTCAGTAATATGTTTTAGTAATGTAACTCTAAATAAATTATTCAAACTCAGAAACAAAAATATTTACGGTTCTTTGATGTTTAGTTCAAATGTTGGTTTTCTGCCTAGTTATTGAGTAGCAGTCCATTCACTATTGGATGGCTGCTGCAGGAGTCTGGAGTTGGTAACTTCTGCTCCTCACATTAATAAGCCCTAGAACATGGGAGGGTTCAAATCTTTCCGAGGCCCTCTGACGTTTCATCATTCACTAATATGAAATTTGCATCCTGTTCCATTCCTGAAGCCACTGTAGTCTGCTCACAGGTGCTTAATGCTGAGTTACACATCCAGAGCCAGAACACCATCTTCTGCCCTCTCCCTGACCAACCCAGACCTTCTCACCAGAAAACTTCATTAAGCTAACACTTTCCTGACTTCTTAAAATTCCAAAGAGCCTGCATGGGACCCAGCTAGGTCTTCTGCATATGGGAGACAGTTGTGTAGCCTGGTCTGTATGAGGGACCCTTGACATTGCGATCAGAATTTATCCCTGGTACATGAACTGGCGTTTTCAAGCCCATTCCATATTGTGGGATACCTTGCTCAGCCTTGATTCATTCGGGAGAGACCATGTCCTGCTGAGGTCATGGAAGGGAGATCACTAATTAAGAAAGTGCTTTACTGGTTTGCCTGCAGTTCATTCTTCTGAAAGCATTCTCTTAGTTTAGGCTCCCTCCTCTTCAGTGACTCTAGCTTATGTCAAATTGTTATAATACTAGTAAAAACATGCATGTGAGAGATATGTAATAAGACAAGCAGAAAGTCGAAATTTTACAACTCATTATGACAAAATGTTGTTTTTTATCTAAGAAAAACAACTATTCCCATCTGTCCCCTCAAATTCAGTTAGTCTATTTTAACATTATTCTATTAAATTTGCTTAAGAAACTTTTGGTCTCCAGTTTTTTCCTCCACTCTTTAGCAAAAAACAAAACAAAACAAAACAACATTGCTTTGATTTTTTCAAGGCAACCAAAAGTATGGTATGAATTCCTGTTATAGTATATACTTTCCCAGGTGGCACATTTTCTAACTTTATTACATTATTTTGGAAAACAAGGTGCAAAATAAATGCACATGACATTATAATAAAATTTTAGTGGTCTTATTTTGTGTGATAATTTTTATTCACTCTTTGTATTGTTGTGAAAACCTATATCACTCTGCAGAGAAAAAAACAAAAGTAAACACTAGATGCTTTCCTAAATATATCTTCTGTATATTCAAGCATTTGTATGTCTCATATATCTGCCTTTGAACTAATCACTTCATAACTCCTCTGTTAGAGGCATCACAATAAACTCAAGTGCTCTAAATGTGCGTGATACTAATATACAGGAGAAACAGAAGCCTTGGGAAACAATTACATTTTCAAAAGTCTTTGTTACTGCCAGAAAAAACATCCTCAAGAGACACATTTGACAATAATGCTCAGTTCATTACGAGCTTCCTCCTAATGAGTTCTGCAAAGTCGTCTGTATGCAGAGACTACATGTTAACAAGTGGGGATGACACTCAGCAGCATTGTGACAATGGTATTAATGGTGACAATAAGGTTTCAGCCCTGCAATCTTAATTTGCTGATGCAAACAGAGCTATTTCCTCTATTAGGTGTCACAGCAGACAAACTGAGCACTGTAGGTAGTTTTGAGAAACAGTTTACTCTCTGTAGCTCTCCTGGTCTTACTCTTTCCACCTACACTGAGGAGTGACACAGATTCATGTATAAATGAGTAAGTAACAATAATCTGTGGGAGAATCCAGGTCCAGACTAAATACAGATGCTGGTGGGGAAAAAGGGGAAGAAATTATGTAAATAAAATACTCATGTGTGGATCACCAAAATAAGTAAATAACATTAAATATATACAAATTGGAAAGGAGGAAGTCAAAGTATTTTTATATATTGATGTATAAACAATATTATTCATAATAATAATATTATGATTTGTCAATAAATAATATTGTACATTTAAATGATCCTAAAATTTTCACTGGGAAACTCCTACAGCTGATAAACATTTTCAGTGAAGTATTTAGATACAAAATTAAACTCATGAAACTTAGTAGCATTTGTATATACAAAAGACAAACAGACTTAAAAAGAGTTCAGTAAACAACATCTTTCATAGTAGCCACAAATTATATAAAATATATTGAGGTAACTCTATCCAAACAAGTGAAAGACCTGTACAACAAAACCTTCAAGACAGTGAAAAAATTGAAGAAATCAGAAGATGGAATAATATCCTATGGTCATGGATCAGTAGGATTAATATAATAAAAATGGACACCTACCAAAAAGCAATATCCAAATTCAATACAATCCACACCAAAATTATAACACAATTCTTCACAGATCTTGAAAGGACAATTTTGTGGTTCATATGTAAAACAAACAAACAAACAAACAAAAACAGGATAGCTGAAAAAAGTTCTGAATAATAAAAGATCTGTGGGATGTCTCACTAACAATGGTTTCAAGTTGCTCTTATAGTCATAGAAATAAAAACAGCATAGTATTGTAAAAAAAAGACATGTACTTAATGGAATAGAATCGAAGACCCAGACTTAAAGTCACACACCTGTCGACACCTGTTTTTTGATAAAGAAGTCAGAAATACTCACGTCTGAACAGACAGCATCTTCAACAAATGGTGCTGGTCTAATTGGATGGATGCATGTAGTAGAATCCAAATAGATACATACATATCATCCTGCACAAACCTCAAGTCCAAATTGATCAAAGACCTCAACATAAAATTAATATTCTGAACCTGATAGAAGAGAATGTGGAATACAGCCCAAAAATAAGAGCACAGGAAACAATCCCCTGAAGGGACACCCATATCAGAGATCCTAATATTGACAAATAAATATGCCCCCATGAAACTGAAAAGCTTCTGTAAAGCAAACTTCACCATTTTTTGACAAAGGAGCAACCAACAGCATCGGAAAATATTTTTAAAATTATAACTCCAAAAAGGGCTAATATCCAGAATACATAACAAACTTAAAAAAATAAGCAAACACAAAGTCAAAACAACAAAAACAAAAAATCAAAATATCAGGGAAAGAAATTAACCAGTTAAAAAATGAGGTATAGATCTACATAGAGAATTTTAAAATGAAGAAACTCAAATGACTAAAAAATACTTAAATGTTTAACATCCTTAATAACCAGGGTATTATAAATCAAAACAACTTTGAGATTTCATCTTAAATCATGAGAATGGTTAAGATCAATAAAGCAAGTGACTACTCATGCTGGCAAGGATATGGAGCAAGGGTAACGCTCATACATTGCTGGTGGGTGTGAAACCTAATAGAGCTACAATGGAAATCAGTGTAGTGGTTCCCAGGAAGAAGGGAATTTATCTACATCAAGATCCAGTTATACCACTATTTTACAATATATTCAAAAAGCTTCATTCTATCAGAGAAACAACCTAGAATAAAGAAAATGTGGAACATTTATACAACAAAATACTATGCAGTTGTTAAAAAATGAAATCATAAAATTCAAAGGTACATGGATAAACTAAAAAAATAAAAAAGACATATATAGTATGTATTTATTTATATGTTAGACATGAACTGTTAAGTCAATGATAACCAATGCTCAATCAATAGAGTCAATGGATAGTTATAGAGCAAGAGACTATGGGGACTATAGGTCTTATAAGGAAAAGAAATAGAATAGAGAGTTATGGATATATGGAGGGACTGGAATGGAGGATCAAGTGGGGAAGGAGAGGATAGGGTATGGGGGGAATATGAGGAGACAGAGCTAAAATTTAGGGCAATTTGAGAGTTATTGTAGAAATCTAATATAGTAGAAATTTCATAAAATATATACATATATGTATGAGAACTAAATGAAATCACCAATTAATGGAGAAAATAGAAGCCTTGCTTACCATCTCTTATCACCAAATGAAGCTTCCAGTCCTGGGAACTGGGATACACCTAATTGAGTTGTTGGTCAAAGGGGTCCCATCAGATCTCCAAACTTCCCAGGTTGTTGCCAAGACTATTTGGATGCTCTCCAGAAACTAACAGTTAGGCCTCATTGATGAAGACAATACCTACACAGCTCATTCAACATAGAGAATTGGATCTGGTGCCTACAAAAATCCTGAAGGTGAGTGTTTGGTACAGGAAGGTACTCTGCATGCCACCTAAGGAGAAATGTAAACACTGACCAAGAGCCTTAAGCCCTTTGATCTACATTGGTATGTATCTGCAAGTCATGCTAGAACAATGGTGGCCCAAAGTTTTTGAGAGTAATCTAAACAATCTTTGATGGGACTTAAGGCCTACTCCACAAGTTTGAACTCATCCTGATACCATTTGGGTGACAGAGAACCTGGGCTAGGTAGCTCAGAGTCGTAGTGTAAAACAGAAAACAAATTTTCTGAAAAGAACAAAGAAAACATAGTAACAAAATGACTTCTAATGACAAACAAACAAACAAGATATATAAGTTGAAATTTTTAAACATGATGAAAATTAACAAAACATAAGAAAGGATTTGAAATAAGTGACCAAGTGCCAACATGTTCACAGTCAGCAGGAAAAAGTTCACACTGAACTTATGACCAAGCTACTTACAAAGAGGTTATGATAGGATTTGGTACAACAGCAAAATAATTTCTCTCTGATATGCTCATGTGGTCACCTTGTAAAGCTGCAAAAAGCCTTCTAGAATAGGAGAGGCCACCAGAAATGTGAACTAACAGGTCCTGCTCCTTTGCTCTGGAGTTTTTAGCAGATCAGACCCCTTGTTTCTATGGATATGACTGCTAACAGTTGTTCATCAAAATACATGGATTTCATTGATTTCTGACAATTGCTGCCAAGCCTGATGATCTTCATTCATGTTCTGTAGCCAGAGTGCTAGAAAAAGAGAACAGAATCTAATAAGTTTCACTCTGACCTGCAAACACACAAAACTGATTGATTTCTTTAATTCATTTTCATTGATTTCTTTAATCTTTAGTTCTGAAGTCCCCATGTCATCTAAATCTTGTATTAGACATGCATGCACTTTTTTTATTGCTAATCTCTCCTTCTTTCAATAGAATCTCAATCACAAATTTAGAATGGATGAAGAAAGCTTGTATTTTGTTTCAATGATAGGAATTTAGTTTTGAGTACTAGATTTGATAGGTCTGATTTACCAGAAGGGTGTGTAGACACTGTTGCCCATTGTCAATTCACAGCCACATTGACAGACATTATCTCTGTGCAATAGCAAAGTTTTTGTAACTATTTTTCAAAAATATGTAGTGTAGTCTAATGTTAAATATTGCATTAAATACTGGGAGCTTTATTTGCAAACATTTTATTTATTGTGTCGTTGTGTGTGAGTTTGATGTGTTCATCAGCACAGCTTTGTGTGTTCGCATGTCAGAGTGAAACCTATTGGATTCTGTTCTCTTTTTCTAGCACTCTGGCTACAGAACTTGAGTTCTGGCTTGGCAGAAATTGTCTTTATCCACTAAGTCATGTCTCTCGCTCCCGGTTCTATACAATTAGCAAAATTGTTAAAAATTTCTGTCTCTGTGATGCCTATTTGTAGTAGGAAGCTGCTTGTTCATTTTCAGCCTCCCAGACTCCCAAAATAATCACTCAGAAACCATATTATTTGCAATACTGTTTGGCCAATAGCTTAAGCATATTTCTGGCTAACTCATATCTTAAACTAACCCATGTCCATTAATCTGTGTATTGCTATGAGGCTGTGGCTTATCTGGTAAAGTTTCAGCATCTGTCTTTGGTGGGGCTACATGGATTCTCCTTGACTTCACCTTCTTTCTCCCAGCATTCAGTTTAGTTTTCCTTGCCTAGCTCTATTCTTTTTCTCTATCAAAGGCCAAGACAGTTTCTTTATTAACCAATGGTATTCACAGCACACAGAGGGAAATCACACATCACCTCCCCTTTTTTGTTTTAATAAAAAGGAAGGTTTTAACTTTAACACAGAAAAATTATAGACAACAAAGCAGGTATTAAGCAAGAATTGTAGTTACAATATTGATATCTACTTTATCTTTTATCATAACTAAGGAAAACTATAACTTTACCTATATGTTCTTCAACTCTGTCAAAGACTCCAGAAAAATATAGTATTCCATAAGTAAACAAGAAGTACATTGCAAGCAGCTTCCAAAACTCTAGAATTGATAAACATCTCACTGCCTAGACAGTCACCCAAAGTTCTTCTTTATCATTGGGGCATCCATCTTCAGCCTACAGAAGAACTTTGAGTGACTGTCCAGGCAGTGATATGTCTCTGTCAACAATAAGACACATCTTCTCCTGGCAGCACCAATCTACTTCAAGAGGATAATGGGCATCAAAGAGGCTCATTAGGGAGTTTGTTAGCCATTTGGGCAGGAGACTGCTCTTGCCTGGAATGCTTGCTGTTATGCTGTATGAACTGGACATTCAGGGCCCACAGAGAAATGACTGCTGAACTCGCCTCAAGGTGAGATGGTCCTTTGGGGCTCCTGCTTAATGAAAGAGTCCGCCAGACATTCTGCAGGACACAGAAGAAAGTCACTGACACACTGCCAATATAGGTGGAAATGTCTTTGAAATTTCTTGCTTCATGAATAACTCTGCTGAATACTATGGGCCTGTAGGCTGAAGACAGATGCCCAAACAGTACAGAAGAACTTTGCGTGACTGTCCAGGCCACGAGATGTCTCTGTCAATTCTAGAGTCTTGTAAGTCGCTTACAATATACTTCCAGTTAATTTAGGTAATACTATATCCTTCTGGAGTCTTTGATGGAGTAGAAGAAGATAGTTATAATTATAGTTTTCCTTAGTTATGATAAAAGATAAAGTAGATATCAATATTATAACTGTAATTCTTGCTTGATTCCTGTTTTGTTATGTGTAATTTTACTATGTTAAAGTTAAAACCTTCCTTTTTATTTAAACAGAAAAGGGGAGGTGATGTGGGATTCCCCTTTGTATGCTGTAAATACTATTGGTTAATAAAGAAATCTGCTTTGGCCTGTAATGGGGTAGAGTAGAGCTAGGTGGGAAAAACTGTACTGAATGCTTGGAGAAGGAAGGTGGAGTCAGAGAAGCCATGTAGCCAGAGACAGATGCTGAAACTTTACCCGGTAAGCCATAGCCTCGTGGCAATACACAGATTAATAGAGATGGGTTAAATTAAGATGAAAGAGTCAGCTAATGAGAAGCTAGAGCTAATGAGCCAGGCAGTGATTTAATTAATACAGTTTATGAGTGATTGTTTCTGGAGTCTGGGCGGCTGGGAAATGAACAAGTAGCCTCTTACTACACCTATTTTCTAATGATAAACTAGAACCTGGAACATGAAAAAGTAGATAAGTTGACAGAGACAGTAAAGAAAATTTACTTGTATGTGAACATGCATATATGTATATAAATATGTATATATGTATATAAAGGATACATTTAGAATATTGTTATCCAGAGAATAAAAAATGTTTGGACATAGTGGGTAAATAAAAAAGAAGGCATTAAAGTATGTAGTCAATGGGATAGTTAATAAATTAGCATTTATTTCTAGTCTTCCAGGATTCATTTTGTAAGATTGGACAGCAGGGACTTCTAATGCAATTGCTTCCCTATAAGCAGATTTCTTTTTCTTTACTTTAGAAGTGACATGCATATATTGTTGCAATATGAAATACTGACATAGTTAGAAACTAATTTGAGGAAAGGGGAGCTTATATTTAAGCATCATTAATAAACTAAAAGTAATTATGGTAATAGCCTTACCAGAGGAGATATTCAGAAGCAGAATAAGCTTCTGAATATTGGGGGCACCTCTGCTACCATCTCCTTGCACTGTGCAATCTGCCTTGCTGCGGTGTTTAGACTAATTAAAATCATTTCTTATCTCTTGTTACTTTCACTGCCTGCAATCAGCGGTGCACTTCCTTCAATAGCCATGGTTGATGAGATAACCAGTCAAATATGCCATTGTAAACCAATCACAAGTTTTTGACAATTCTTAACAATTACTGGGAAATTGTTTCCTACCAAATAGAAAAGAAGTAATACTTTAAAAAATTAAAAATTCTAAGAAATAAATAAAAGGAGGACGCAGGAGGACATAGAAGACATGAAGTTGTGAGGGGTGTGTAGTGGGAAGTTTGCAGGGAGCTTGAGCTGAGGAGGTGGTGTAGGCTGATCTAAGTGGATTATATTCATGTTTGAAATAGAGCAAATAAAATTTGAAGAACAATGTTCACCACAAAATATAAAGAATGCTAAACACTCGAATCTAGAACATTTTACTGCAACAGTTCACTTTATCTTTTGAGTTTCAAATTTTCCTATCAATGGGTAAGACTGATGATATGTTATGGTATGTCTTGGTGATATAATGGCTGGAAATCTGACACTAAACTTATTAGATGATGAAATATGCAGTTTCTTAGGGGTAAAAGATACATTTATCTGGTAATATTGTACCAGTTGCTGTTTTCAAAAAATTTTAATCATTGGTTCTCCCTCTTAATGTCTGTGAAATGTTTATGGATTTTTTTCACAAATGTTATTTAACAAGAGAAACTTGACTCTACTTATATTGGCTATTTCCATAACATAGGCTTAGTCCTGAGCTCAGCTAATTTTCTTAAGGAGCTCCTGAATCTTTCCTATGTATTTTACAAGCCAACACTTTTTCTCTCCATGAAGGACTACTTTTATTATTTTTATTTTTATTTCTGGGTATGTGTTTGTCTGTATGAGTGCAGCTATCTCAGCAAAAAGAGAATGACAGATGACTTGGAGCTAGAGTTACAGGTAATTTCTTGAGCAGTCTTACATGAGTGCTGGGAACTGACTGAACAAGGGCCTCCTGGAAGTGCAGTACACACTCACGACTCCTGAGCCATCTCTAGTTCCCAGGGATTCTTTTAATCCAGAGGAAATTATTGTGAAAAATGATTCACGAGTCAATTAAGGGGTATTTGAAGGGGCTTTTCTGACATATCTAAAATTTTTCAAAATAGAGAACAGAGGTTTTTAAGTTGACATTTTGTCAAGGGTATAAAGGACCAGAAAAAATTCAACATTGGCAGAATGATATTTTCCTAAAAATATAATAATAATAACAATAGCAACAACAACAATGACAACAAATACACTTGAGAACCATTGGGAACAATGAGGTGTATGTATTAACATGAAGAGCTGAGTTGCTGGCAAAAACTCCTGGGCATTGATTATTAAACATATAATATGCAGTGACTACTAACAACAATAACAACAAAAAAACAAGTTAGTTCACATACATGTCAAGTTTCACGTTAGCATTAAGTATATCAGTAGCATGCTCTGTCTTCAACTTTGGCGTTGACACAGCTGGTTTGTGAATTACACATTCCCTTGAGGATGAGTTCATGTTGGCATAGGTAAGAAATGCAATGATGCTACCTACACTCACAGACTTCTGGAAGAAAAAAATGGCATTATTTTCCTAGTAGCAAACAATACTATTTTCTTATGGTAATAGTTTGCTTTTGGGAGTGGTTTATATCTGTGCAGGCCCTGCTAAACATATTTTCTGTAATTAACTCATTATATACCAAAACCAAAAGTTGTATTCCCACTTTTATCATTTTAAATCTCAAAAAATATTTTCTAGATCCTGGAGCAATTAAAGGTAAGTCCATGTATCCATTTTTGCCTATTAGATTATTCCCAACCCAAATTTCAGCAAACTCACTGTCAACTGTCCTTATTTCAGTGACCTCAAAACTCTAATCCTAGCAGCTTTCACTTGTTAAGCATGTCTAAACAGGGATACAACTTTAGGAATTTGAAAACCCAGAACTTTGAGATGTCCTTTAGCAAGGAGAAAACTACAAAAAACCCCTATGAACAAATTCCAAAAATTAAGGCTTTTATCCTCATTATTAGAATTTTTTTTGTCCACCAAGTTTCAAATATATTTTCTTTATTCACTGGAATATGTACAAAGGCTCTAATATGTTCATTTTTGATATTTAAATCATTTGATGACTAGAAAATGAATTTTGACATTTTTTGTAGTATAAAAGCAACATGAAACTCCAGCAAAACTAATATAGGTAAAAGTTATCAAATATTATATTTATTGTGTGCTAGCCACTAAGGATATAGAAATGGAAATTCATATTGCCCTTTTGACAAGCAGCTCAAGTATAAGTGCAGATATGGGCAAGAAAAGGTTACACTGTAGTAATACCCTAGTGATTGTTACCTCTAGATAGATGAACAAATTCTGCTTGTTTTAGTAATTTCATGTTTTAATATAATAGTTAAAATCTGTGACAGAATGCAAATAATCATTGTTATGTCTTTTTCAGGCAATTAAAATGATTTACCCCTAAGAGAAGCTAACGATATAAAATAGACGAAAGGATGGAGCAGGCTGGGTGCTGTCAGGATGAGTCTAGGTAGAGGAAGTCCACTGCAGAATTGAAAGCCTGGGAGCCTGAGGATGTGTGTGCCACCTGTCACTCCTTTTTAGCAGCTCTGAACTTGGTCAACTGCTTAGAATATTATTGCACCATTTTTCAATCTCTGCCTGTGGCAGCTTAACATAGTCATGAACACTTTCTTCCATTCCCTTTTCTTTTCAATTTTAGTTAATATAGACTACCATTTCTGAACGTAGCCCTGAGGCCAAGGAGAATACTTATATCTGCTGCTACTCAGACAATAACGGAGCTAATAAAGAATGCCATAGATTTTGCACTCTTCCCATCATGTTTCCTGGCTTCCTGTGGGTATTCTATGAAAGATTGTGGGTGTTATTAATCAAGAAAACAACATATTTCTTTTTATCATTCTGTCCTTGTGGTGTTTTCATTTAAACAGATTTCCTGTCAAGTGATACTGAATTTTCAATAATATTTTCTTTATCTTCTGAAACATGTTCAATGCCTTTAATAATATATTATATTCACTTTTGGTATTCAAATAATTTTGGTAGACTAGAAAATGCATTTTGATATTTTCTCTAATATAAAAGCAATATAAAACTCCAAGAAAACCAATGAAGTTAAAAAAGCAGGTATCTTTTAAATCTCCAGTATGAATAAAAGAAAAGCAACACAACTCAAATTTTAAAAGGGTAAAGATACCCGAGATGATTAAGCTGGTTAACTGTGTATGGTTAACTGGATTTCTTATACCTCGGCAGGGAGAACTCTTTCTGTCTGAGGGTCCTGGAATTTGTAATTTTGGTGCTTCTAAGCCTAAAAAATGATAGATGAGCAGACAGATAATAGGGAAATGGAATATAGACACATTATGCATTGAATATATCTATAAACACACAAAGTAATAACTACTTAAAATTGTTTCCGTGGAATCATTTAAGAATTAAATATAGGCCGGTGAGACAGCTCAGTTAGATCTAGACATCAGCTCTTCCCTTCCTTGTCTAAGTTCGTGAGAACTTTTGGCTGTAGCTCTTACCTAACTTACTCTTCAGATGCAAAGCAAATGGAGGACAATGGTAAAACGAACCCTGTTGATTTGAAGAAGTTAATATGGTGTATGGTCACCCTTTATGAAAATACTTGAATTTCTTTAGGTGATGATTCATCTCTTAGGTTAAATTTCTAAATCACTGCCTAACCACTTATCCTGTGACTTTGGGCTAGCATTACGTATGAACCCCCAGAAACACATGTCCTTAAGTAAGGGTGACTGCAGCGGTGACAAAAGCTTTAGGTAAGTGTTCTCTGATTGATGCTGTCCATGGGTAGTTGATCAGAAGATAGGCAAGGGGTTATTAACAATATTTTCTACTTTACTAGTCATGCATTTGCTCTCATGAGATCAGACAGAATGAAGCTGGTTATGTCCACGAGATGGTTATGTCCACGAGATCTTGATTGTCAACTTGTCACTTATGGGAAAGGGAACCTAATGGAGCAATCGCCTTCATCAGTTCTGCTTGTTCTTATGTCTGTGTGACATGTTTTTCTCTTTAGCATTTTTTATATTATAATTACAACAGTTCTTCATTCTCTTTCCAGACTCCCCTATACAACCCTCCTTACTCTTTTTCAAATTCATTGCATTTTCTTTCATTGCTATTGCATGCTTGTATATTCCTAAAATAACCTGCTCAGTCTATATACTGCAATTTGTTTTTCTTTTTTCTTTCTTTCTCTCCTTCTTTCTTTTTTTGTTTCGGGGGGGGGGTTGAGAAGATTTTGGTTTTTCAAGACAGGGTTTCTCTGTAGCTCTCGAGCCTGTCCTGGAACTATATCTTGTAAACCAGGCTGGCCTCAAACTTACAGAGATCCACCTGTCTCTGCCTCCCCAGTGCTGTGATTAAAGGGGTGTGCCACCACCACCCAGCTGTGTACTGCTATTTCTATGCATGTATTCAGGGCTGGAGAATTGGTATTGGATAACCAATTGGTGTGCTCCTGTGTTCTTCCCGGGGGAAGACTATTTCTCCTCTCAAAATTCCTTAGTTATCTGTAGTTCTTTGTGTAGGGCTGAGACCTTGCAGATTTTTCCCCATCTACTTTGACACGCCTATTCCTGTTGTCCTTGTTCAGCTCACGGTTGGGGAGTCGGGTTGCTATAATTTTATGGAATTATTAAGAGACATGATCTCAGAGCCAACTCTCTGATCTTCTGATTCTTAAAATTGTTAATTTATGTAGGAAAGCCCAATCTAGTATTAGTGATGCCTTCCCCAGACAGGGGTCTGAGTGTTGAGAAAGGTCTCTGAAGAGGAACATGGGAACAAGCTAGTAGTCAGTTATCCTTTGGATTTTGCTTCAAGGTTCCTGATTTGGTTTTTTTCTTTTGCTTCCCTCAGTGATGTATGTAACACATGAGTTAAAATAACCCTTTCTGCAACACATTGCTTTCACTCATGGTGTCACCACAGCAACGGAAAGTAAACTCAGAGAGGCTATCTAGGCCCTGTGCTGAGGAACTAACTCAGTATAGCTGAGGATGACCAGAGAGCTTTGATTTCTAAAATGTTCCTGAATGACCATGCTCGCTGAAACTGTTTTTCAAAGGTGAAATTTTGCATACCACATTCCATACACACACAGTTTATTTAAAAAATTGAATGAAAAATTATCTGGGAATATTATTGCACAAATTCTCTCTTCCCTATCATTTTTCATAATTGCTTTTATTTCAGTTACAAAAAAGGGAAATTTTGTAGACTTTTCCGCTGATGTGACAATCAAGGTTGTAATACACAAGGTTATGGTCTCACGAAGGTCCAAATACTAATGTTGAGGAACCAAATTATTCTAATTTATTCCTCATTTTTTGTAAGAAAATTTCTAAACTTTATTTTCAATAAAGTGAAGGGCAGCCTAATGAAAATTCATCTGGCATATTTCCAAAATTAATTTTGTTGTATAGATTACTCTGTGAATTCGAACAGAAGGAGTTCAAACTCATTTAGTGACATTGGCATAAGAAATTTCCTTTCATTTTCCTTCAGTCCTTTGTCATTAAAATGTGTCAGTCTTTATTATAATACACAAAGAATTGTAATAACGTGGCAGGTACTGAGCCCTGTGTCACTCCAACAACAGGTGGCTTCTCTCCATAAACAAATGAAACAATCTTAGAAGGGGCAAATAATTTCACAACCATTATATGTGCTTGAAATAGATTTGTATTTATGCTAATAAAACAAGCATATTAAAATCCCTACTGCATTTAGGCAGCTTTGAACAATGGTTAATACAAACGGTTTTCAGAATGATGTTCAAAAGAAGTTTGTTAGCACTTAAATTCAATTAGTGACAGAAAAGTTTACAAAAATATATAATCATTTACAAATTAAAATTATTTAAAGAATTAATAAAATTATTTAAAGAACGACCATTAAGCATAAAATGCCCTAATTAGGTAGGAAGACTGCAAAGTAACAGAAGGTTTGCAATATAAGTTAAGGAGGAAAAGAGAAATGTGAAATTTTTGGAATTTAGTTCGTGCATTTCTCAAATGGATGAGAGATAGCCACATGCATGCTTGGGCATATAAAAAGATTATGCCACGATTTTATTTTTGTGTATTTTTATTAAAGTATGTAGCAAATTGTGTTGTTTATAATTAGATACAATTTTAAACAATTTTTCTATTGAATCAAAATATGCTAGAATACTACTCCATGTAAAATACTTAATTTTCTCAAAAATAACATTTTATTTCTTTTTCTTGAATATGTTCTTAAAAAACAGATTACATAGACTGATCTAGAATGAACATTTGGTACAAAAGTAACTCTGAAAACATTGTTAGTATTTAGTATGTGTTCTGATGACTATTAAATAGAAGGAAGAAAGATCTCAATTAAGTAAGAAAACTAAATCTACTTGCACATATAAGAAACAGTATTCAAAATATGAAGAAGAGATGCTGGGTGAGGCTTTTATTCTTAGAGTCCCAGATAAATGTAATAACATTTTAAATGATAATACAGCAACTAGAAAATTCATGTCATCTATTCATGAGAAAATTATGTCATCTATGTAGTTGTAATATGAAGATTCTTGTCAGGGAACACTGTGGAAGAGAGAGAAGTATGTAAGAGTCAGAGGATCAGAGAGTGTGCTATGAGATTGTGCCTCCCAGTAATAACAGAAGTTACCCCCTTAAAGTCTCACCGAACTGACTGCCAAATTTGACCAGATCAAGGACTAAACCAATGAATACATTGAAGTGGATGATGAAAAGCCTACAAGGCCTCAACACAAAGAACTATAGGCAAGTGACAAAGCTGAAAACAAGAAAGGCCGTCTTCCTCAGGGATATTCATATATATATATATACTTATATGCATGCAATAACAATAAATGGAAAAGGAGACCTTGAACTAGAAGGAGAAGAGAGTGGGATAAATGGTAGGGTATAGAGAAAGGAAAGGTAAAAGTGTTGCAATTGTATTTTAATCTCAAAAACAAATAAGGAAGACATTGTCTCGTCTTGCTTGGGTATGTTGTCTTTAAGGGCCTGTGCTGATTCCTTACAGTAGTGCAGGTTGCTTGGAGTGATTCAGGGTTTCATTCCCTTACAGTTGAAAGGTTCTCAGAATACTATAAGTGGCAAAAGCAGCTGTGATGCCATTAGGATAGTTTGGTCATTGTCTGATATGCTAGGGTGATGGAGCCTAAATCTAGACAGCCAAGCAAAAGGGGTTGAATACTTTCATTCAAATGTCTGGATGGTCAGTCAGCTTCGGACAATTTTATCCATTTACAATAAAAAAAATTACTCACTGGTTAAAGTAGAGCCTTAAACAACACAAAATGATTATTTTTACCAGATGTGTATTAGTGTAAAGAAAAATTCAACCATGTTTAGCAACCCTTCATTCTCATTCTCACAAGAGTTGGGTTATCATCCTCATAAGAGTAAACTTATTATTACCTTAGAGTGGTTTTATCTCTAGTTCCTACACCTGAGCAAATGAAACTCATTTTCCTAAGTTAGAACAGGTATGCCAACTATTAAAAACCCATGCTTGAAATCCCCTGTGTCAGGGTGAAAGGAGCATGCTGAGCAAGACTGTTGACTTGAATTTATTGTTAGAAGCCAGGTCAAAGTAGAAGGAGGTACCTGACTCAATAAAGTTGTTCTCTGACACACCCACACAGGAGAGAGAGAGAGAGAGAGAAGGAGGGAAAGGAAGAAGGACAGGGAGCAACAACAATGCTAATAATAATCTTAACAACAACAAAAGGAAAACCTGTTCCCATCTACGTGTTCCTATTGCCACTTCTAGGCAATTCGCTAAATAGTACTTTTTATTCAGTATGGATCAAGTTTCCTGAATATCGCCTTTCTCAACAGATTCCATTACCTCAAATAACATATATTTTTTTTACCAAGTTGTATATTCCCTTCATTAATACATTTTCCAACAGATATTAAATTTTAAGAAGGAAGTAGTCACCTGAATTGATATAACATTTTATCCACAAAACCGGCATATTTCTTTTAAAAATAGTTAAATTAATGAGTGAATTAAACTCAAAGCTTGAGCATAAGTGATCTTGATCATAATGGTGTTGTTGTAAAAATTAGTGAAACAAAGTGGAAACTTCAGATGTCTGGACAATAAATCATATTATCAACCTCTTCTTCAGACTATGCCCTTAGTTTAGCACAAGTACTTCATTTTCCATACACACATAAACACACACACAAACTTTTGAGTACACAGAAAATGATATATGAGCAAACTGAAAATGTACCATATATAACTAGGCACAGGATGAGAAGGTTCTATATAGCTTATGTTTATTATTCAGAAATGCTTCTGGTGCTCTGAAGTCTGGACATGTTTGGTTTGTTTGAAATCACCTGCTGCCTTGAAAGAGATGGAGTGAAGTCGATTGTTTTTTATTCTTTGTTCTTTGAGGGGCACCCCACCCAGTTCCCAAAAAATATACATGGTGACGTATTCTTCTTAAGAATATCCACTCTTAGCTTTCCTTGTTTGTAGCCAACTTTCCTTAAATTATCACATCTATTTCTGTATATCTTTTCTTTCTTTCTTATTCTGTGTCTGGCTCTGTAGCTGGGTGGCTGGCCCCTTCTTTTCTCACTCCTCGATCTTCTATCTCTCTTTTCTCAGATTTCTTCTCGATTAATTCTTTCTGCCTGCCAGCTCCAACTATCCTCTTTCCTGATATTGTCTACTCAACTTTTATTAGCACAATTAGGTGTTTTAGGCAGGAAAAGTAACACAGCTTCACAGAATTAAACAAATATAAGATGAAAGAATGCAACACATCTTTGTATCATTAAACAAATATTCCCCAGCATAAACAAATGTAACACATCTTCAAATAATATTCCACAACAATGGAGCAGATATACAGTTAAAAATTCAGGGAGTAGAAGGACTTTTAGAGGTCAAATTATGTGGGAAAGCATAATATGCTAAAATAATTAACATAATTCAATCATTATGACAATTAACACTTAAAAACAAAAACAAAACAGGGGAACAAGCAAAAACCCAGTCTGCCTATTTCTGAAGTTGACTGGTCATCCAGACTTTTGGATGGAAGAGGGTACACCCCCTTTTTTAGGAGCTGTCTGGTTTCTGGCCCCATCAACCTAGGATCTCAGACAATGGACCAAAATGTCCTCATGACATCACTCCTGTTTGTTACTTCTGGAATCTCTGAATTCAATTACAGGGACCAGTGGGACTGAATCAATGACTCCTGCAGAGGAGGCCTTGATCCACCCACAATCACACTGGGAGAAAAGAACTATTTTATTTTATTTTTTAATTTTTATTTTATTTTTTTTCACATTTAATTTTTTATTATTGCATTATAAATAGTACCATTCAAAATTTCCACCTCCTCCGCTCCTCCCATTTCCCTCCCGCTTCCCCACTCCCCCTCCCCTTTTCCTCTCCAGTCCTAAGAGAGGGCAGGTTACTCCAAAAGAACTATTTTAAATATGCCAGAACATTTTGTTATTTGTTTTTCTAGCAAAATCTGCACTCAGCAGAAGGTATTTTCACAGATTGTTCAGACCCAAATCAGTCTCAGTAAAGGACCAGCAAAGGTGAAGCCATCATACCCAAGTTAGGTGTAAGAGGATGAACTTGCATAGTACAAAGACTGGACTCCCAAGCTTATTACATGACTGAAACTTTGACATTTCATGTACTACATAGATATTCTGTATTTCTTGTCTATAAAAGATCTTTTTCCAGAAGCTCATTTTCATCAGTACTTCATTTTTAGATATCCATGAAAATTACAAGTGTGATTAAAATTGTAATATCATCATCATCATCATGTTCATCTTCATCATCATCATCATCATCAACAACAACAACAACACATTCTTAAGGAAAGGGTAAACATTAAAACCACATTCAGATATAAGAGTGTTGCTACAATTATTTTCAGAGAAATTTTATCATTCTAGTTAATGAACTAAAGGATCTAGTCAATAAAGAGCAAAAATCATGTAAGAAGCAGATGAACAATTAATGGAAATTCTAGAAGAGGTAAAAACAAATGAACAACAACAGAAAATCCCCACTGAAGATCAAAATTATAGTAAGAGGAATGAAGATGACTTTAGTGGGCTCGTTAGAACAGAATACAATAATGGAATGGCCTCTTTAAAGTTTCCATTAATAGAAACTTCCAGATTTGAAACACAAAAGGAAAAAAGAGATTGAGAAAGATTGACAGGAATACAAAACAACTAAAAGTTGTAGGACAACTGCAAAGTATAGCATAAGTTCACTGGAAACACAAAAAGATAAGAAAGAAATGAAGAAAAATTTGAAATAATGATATAAAAAATTCCACAAGTTATTATTTGGTACTACCTGACCAATACTGAAAGTTCAAAAAATACCAAATAACTGGTCCTGGAAAGATGGCTCAATGGATAAGAACACTTGTTCTGACAGAGGACCCAGGTTCAAATCTTAGAACCTACTTGGTGGCTCATGACTGTCGAACTCCAGTTCCAGGGCATCTAATGCCCTCTTCTAAATTCAACGGGTGCCATATTTACCTGTAATACATGTACATATATGCAGACAAAATACTCATACAAACAAATAAATAAATATTTAAAAACTACTGAGTAGTCCAAAATCCTATTATGCTAAGCATATTATATTCAAGCATGAGAATATCAGTAATAAAAATAAAATGCTGAGAGAAGACAGTAAAAAAATTAAGTTTCTGTTTCTAGAAATGAAGATAATCTTTACATTTAAGTTCTCTCTAGAAACTATACAAGATAAGCTGAGTGAAATATTTAATGCTCAGAGAAAAATGAGTTAAATTTCTATATTCTGTGAAATTATTATTTAAAAGTAAAGGAGAAAAAGATAGAAATTTTCAGAATTAAACCAATACTGTGAAACTTTTGGCAGATCAACAAATACTATGAGAGGTTCCTCAGAGGCAAATGTCAGAAACTGGGATCTACATGAAAAGACAAATGCCAGAAAAAGAATAAGAGAAAAAAAATAAAATAAAATCATGTGTATGTAAAGTACTCAGCTGATATAGTAACTTATTCAAAACAGAAGCAGACCTGAATTAGAAAATGTATATGTTTGCTAATGTAGTCTTTTTAGAAAATTATTTTCTTTAGTTTTTGAGATTATAATAAAATTATGTAATTTACCCCTTTCTTTTCTTCCCTGAACTCCTCCCATATACTATCTTTGCTTTCTTCAATGCCCTTGTCATCTTCTTCATTAATTTGTCTTACATACGTATATGTATATACATATATATTCCTAAATGCTTAATTAATGACAGCCTGTTCATTCTGTAAATGTCAGTTGTATCTGTGTCTTTGAGGCCAACCATTTGGTATTAGATAACCAATGGCTTTGCTTGCATCCCTGGAGAGGGCTGGTTCCCGTCCCTGGAGAGTTCTGTTTCCTCTGTTCTTAGCATCCCTTTGTTGTTCTTTATGTAGAATTGAGGCCTCTGGGGCTCCCTCTACTCCTTCACTCCTGTCAACATTATTATGTTTATTGTTGTTGTTTTTGCTTTCTTACCAATAAGTGGAAGAATGATGGTGATTATATATAAGGAACAGAGAGAGGAATTGAAAATATTTGAGTGTTACAATTAATTTGTGTACTCAGCACAAGCCAATTTCTTTTCAACAAGCAATGTGGTATTGATACGTTTTGAAGGCATGGTATCACCAGGCTCTCATTTTGTGTTTCCTTAAGCCACTCAATCCTTGATAGATATTGTCCTAGAGTAAAGTAATATACACACCATGGAAAATGGTACCTATTATCATTTTAGGCTGATTTTGTCTCTTAAAGTAGTAGTTTTTCCCAAAGGGCTTTATTTTGTTTAAGTAATTGACAAACCCATCTGATTTACCGGTTAGAGGTGGGGCAATGGTACGCTTTTGTTCCTTATCAGAAAGGATCCTGCTAGGTAAAAGGATTATAATAGACTGAACTAGGGAGCGACACGCAGTTATCTGTTAAACTTGTAGGAGATGCATGATATCAAGATTTCTCTCAAGGCCAGATTTATGACTCACGTCCAATTTCCCTTATTAGTAAGTAAAATTCTGTGGTTCTGGTCTTCAGTTTTATAAGCTGTTAACTACAAGGAACCATCCAGCCCCAGTGTCCTTCAGGGTTGTTAATATCTAAACAACAACCTAACAAAGAAACATTGTCATTCATCACATCAGTAAAATAGTAATGCTTATCTCAATATTTGATCAAATCCATAATACATACAAAATGATTACTGTATATTTATGTCTAAGTAAAAAGTATAAGTTACTGGCTGTTTTTATGTCAGTTTGACACAAAATAGAGGCATTTGAACAGAGGGACCCTCAATGAGGAAGTGCCACCACCAGATTGGCTTGTGGAAAAGCCTACATTTTCTTAATTAGTGATGTCCGAGAACCAAGCCCATTTTGAGTGGTGCCAGTTCTAAAACATAGCCATAGGATACATAAGACAGCAGGCAAAGGTGTTTTCCAAAGGAAAAGTAGTTGTTCGTAGATGGTGGTTGAGCCTTGACCCAAAATCCTAGAGGTCTCCTCAATGCTTCTGCAGTGTAGGTATGATAGTAGAAATTAAGCAATGTTTGAATCATATCTTTGATCCTAGGAAGAGTGATCATACCTCCAATTTCCTATAAGTACCATGGCAGAAAACTAAGACAGAGGCAATTTTTCCTCATTAAACCCGTTTACAAAATGATGTGACACCGAATATTAAATCACTAGAAAAGTGTTAAGTCTTGTTCAGAGAGTTCAAATGAAACTTGCTTCTCTACCAAGCTTTTAACTCTGTTATTGAAATTTGGAATTGTGGATAACTCTAGATTTCCAACATCAATTTTCCCTCCCCTCTACTTTATTTTTTATTAACAAAGAATTATTTCATATAATCATGAAAATAAATGAAATTAGGACTGGAAGATGGCTGAGCAGGTAAATTGCTTGATGAACAATTGGAAGAACATGCATTTGAACCCCCAGAAGTCCTGTGATGTCAGGTGCGGTAGATCACGTCTGTAATCCTAATACTCCTATGGAGGATGGGAGGTAGAAACAGGGCAATCACCAGAGCTCACAGGCCAATCTGTGCATTTGCATCTGTGAAAACCCAAGAAAGCTTCTCTCAAACATGGCAGAAAATGAGAAACAATTCGTGAGAATATCCTCTGACCTCCATACATGTGCTGTGAGACATGAATACCCACACTCATACACAGGAAGGCACACATACACTTCCAAGACATACCTGTACACATAAATAAATGACAAGTGATGACTTTTCAAATATTTTTGTATGACCACCTAGCAGCATGTAGTCTCAAAAAACAAGTAATTTCAGAGAGTTAGAAGTTATCTCACTAAAAAAAAAAAAAAAAAATGTCAATTTCTACATGTTTGGCCTCCTCACTTTGTAGAAAAATAGTTCATTTGCTAACTTCAAAATCTTATTTTTTTTTCTATTTTTTTCTCTTAAGAAGTTCTTCAAATACCCAGGAAACCATTGTATTGTCTTGAGACCTAATTAATAAACTTTTTACCTGCACTCGGACACAAATCAAGCTCAATACCCCCAAAAACAGTGTTTAAAAATGCTACTTTCACCTAAGGTTCTTAGTACTCATCCTTAGTTGACTAGTTCAAACTCTTTTCTTGCTTGGCTACTCTGATTACCTTATGCTTATTATTTATACTTTTCTATTTTTGGTGTTTCTTTCCTTTAATCTTTTTTTGAGTGTTTTCTTTTTTATCTGTCTTTTAGCTATAGCTATACACCACCATTTTATACCCAAATTTTGAGCCTTGCTTTTGTGCTATACTCCATTGATATCCTCTACCCTTATAAGCCTATTATATTACAAATATGACTAAATCATCCAGCATGTGTGACAATGATTCACTGTAAAAATTATGAATGTTATCTTAAATTTTCGAGAGGGTTAACTACTGTAACAGTCATGTAACCTGGCAAATATTCTCTGAAATTCTGTATACAGAAAGGAAGTTTACTTGAAAAAACTGAAAATTTGAAAGAATTTGGAAGTAAATAATAAAATAGGAATGTCTTTTATTAGACATTGCCTATCATGAAATTATATTATGAGTTAATTTTTCAAAAATGGAAAGTCAAGTCGTAAATTACTTGACAGAAGCATGGGTTCTTGGGTAATGTGATTTAAATTATTTTTTGTATTATAAAACAATGCTAAAGTATACAATAAAGATATTCCTCAATATGTCACCTTACAGTCCCTGTACATCTTATTATATTAACTTCTCACAATAATTTTGCTTTAGAAAGGGTTTATGTTTTATAAGGCATAAAAACTAATAGTAAAAATATTAAAATTTATATGCCAGGTATAAAATTCAGTTCCCCAAAACTAACAGAACAATGACAAAAAAATCTAAAAAAATGAAAAAATTTACAAGTGCAAACTAAAGCAAAAGCGCTGTGCTTGTTAATGACACCAGTAACAGAGACACAAATATGTAGCTCATATAAACAGTTTACAGTGCATGTTCTGGCCAGAGGTAAGCAAACTATATACTTTAGTGGCCTTGTTATACTCCTCTGGTGATGCTGCAATACAATTTTATTGGAGCTTGTTCATAGCTATGATGTCTTCTAAATATATGGCTAGTATCAAAATATCCAGCAAATGATGAACTATTTCCTCTTTGTTTCTTTGCATATAATACTTCTTCCTTGTGGCCAATTCTAATGCTATGCCAGATAAAACATTTCTTTCTTTCCTTTCTCTTTCTTTCTTTCTTTCTTTCTTTCCTTCTTTCTTTCTTTTTAAATGGATGTGTGCCTACATAGACTCTTTGGGGATTTCTAACCTTCTCCTAGAAACATGATTGAAATATTAAAAAGCACATTTGGGATCATAATATCCCAACTCACACTTCTGGGAGATGCCTTCTTCCCCACCAAAGGCTAGGACAGCTCTCTGAAACCTAGGTAAGATTGCCCCCTAAAGCCCACACCAACCAGGCATAACCCTAATCACCCCTCATCTTGTCATCTTATTCCATGCTACACTTCTTCAGAAGTTCTTATTTTGTTTAGAGTTAAATCTTTTTTTATTGCTTTATAAATACTATCATTCAAAATTTCCACTTCCTCCCCTCCTCCCACTCCCCCCACTCCCCCTCCCCACTCTCCCTCCAGTCCTAAGAGAGGGCAGGGTACCCTGTCCTGTGGGAAGTTCAAGGCCCTACCCCATCCATACAGGCCGAGGAAGGTGTGCATCCAAATAGACTAGGATCCCAAAAAGCCAGTACATGCAGTAGAATCAAATCCCTATGTTATTATCATTGGCTTCTCAGTCAGCCCCCATTGGCAGCCACATTCAGAGAGTCCGGTTTGACACATGCTCATTCAGTCCCAGTCCAGCTGGCTTTGGTGAGCTCCCATTAGTACAGGCACACTGTCTCAGTGGGTGGACCAGCCCCTCGCGGTCCTGACTTCCTTACTCATCTTCTCCCTCCTTCTGCTCTTCAACTGGACCTTGGGAGCTCAGTCCATTGCTCTGATGTGGATGTGGGTCTCTGTCTCTATCTCCATCCATCATACGAAATTCCTATGGTGATATTCAAGATATTCATCAGTGTGACTATGGGACAAGGCCAGTTCAGGCACCCTCTCCTCTGCTGCCAAAGGACCTAGCTGCGAACATCCCTGTGGACACCTGGGATTCCTTCTAGAGCCCAGTATCTTGCCCACCCTAAAATGGCTCCCGTAATGTAGATATCTTCTTCCCAGCTCCAATATCCACCCTTCTTCCATCTCCACACTCCCACTTCCCCAAGCTCTCCCCAACACTTCCCTTCTCCCTTCTCCTTCCCCCCTCTCCTTCCCCCAACCCCACCTTCACCCCTACCCATACCCCCGTGCTCCCAACTTTTGCCAGGCGATCTTGTTTGCTTCCAATTTCCAGGATGATCTATATATGTTTTTCTTTGGGTTCACCTTGCTATTTGGCTTCTCTAGGGTTGTGAACTATAGGCTTAATTTCCTTTGTTTATGGCTAGAGCCCACTAATGAGTGAGTACAAACCATATTCATCTTTTTGGGTCTGGGTTATCTCACTCAGGACAGTGTTTTCTATTTCCTTCCATTTCCATGCAAAATTCAAGATGTCATTGTTTTTTATGGCTGAATAGTACTCTAATGTGTATTCCACACTTTCTTTATCCATTCTTCCATTGAGGGGCACCTAGGTTGTTTCCAGGTTCTGGCTATTACAAATAATGCTGCTACTAACATAGTTGAACAAATGCTTCTGTAGTATGACTGGGCATCTCTTGGGTATATTCCCAAGAGTGGTATGGCTGGATCCTGAGGTAGGTAGAGTCCCAATTTCCAGAGAAACCGCCACACTGATTTCCAAAGTGGTTGCACAAGTTTGCATTCCCACCAGCAATGGATGAGTGTTCCCCTTACTCCACATCCTCTCAAGCATAGGCTATCATTGGTGTTTTGGTTTTAGCCATTCTGACAGGTGTAAATTGGTATCTCAAATTTGTTTGGATTTGCATTTACCTGATGTCTAAGGAAGTTGAACATGACCTTAAGTATCTTTTGGCCATTTGAACTTCTTCTGTTGAGAATTCTCTGTTTAGTTCATTACTCCATTTTTTAATTGGGTTATTTAGAATTTTAATGTCTAGTTTCTTGAGTTCTTTGTATATTTTGGAGATCAGACCTTTGTCTGGTGTGGGGTTGCTGAGGATCTTCTCTCATTCAGTAGGTTACCTTTTTGTCTTAATTACAGTGTCCTTTGCTTTACAGAAGCTTCCTAGTGTCAGGAGGTCCCATTCATTCATTGTTGATCTTATTGTCTGTGCTACTGGGTTTATACGTAGGAAGTGGTTTCCTGTGCTCATGTGTTGCAGGCTACTTCGACTTTCTCTTCCATCAGGTTCAGTGTGGTCGGATTTATATTGAGGTTTTTAATCTATTTGAACTTGAGTTTTGTGCATGGTGATAGATGAGGATCTATTTTCATTCTTCTACAGTTGACATCCAGTTATACCAGCACCATTTGTTAAAGATGCCTTCTTTCTTCCATTGTATAATTTTAGCTCCTTTGTCGAAAATCAGTTGTTCATAGTTTTGTGGGTTAATATCTGGGTCTTCGATTTGATTCCATTGGTCGATGTCTCTGTTTTTATGCCAATACCAAGCTGTTCTCATTACTGTTGCTCTATAATTGAGTTTGAAGACAGGGATGGTAATGCCTCCGCAAGTTCCTTTACTGTATATGATTGTTGTGGCTATCCTGGGTCTTTTTGTTTTTCCATATAAAGTTGATTATTGTTCTCTCAAGGTCTGTGAAGAATTTTGTTGGGATTTTGATGGGGATTGCATTGAAACTATAGATTGCCTTTGGTAGAATTACCATTTTTATTATGTTGATCCTACCAATCCAAGAATATGGGAGCTCCTTCCATTTTCTGATATCCTCTTCAATTTCTTTCTTCAAAGCCTTAAAGCTCTTGTCAAATAGATCTTTCACTTCCTTGTTTAGTGTACCCCAAGATACTTTTTGCTATTTGTGGCTAACATAAAAAGTGATGTTTCTCTGATCTCCCGCTCTTCTTCTTTATTCTTTGTGTATAAGAGGGCTACTGATTTTTTTGAGTTGATCTTGTATCCTGCCACATCACTGAAGGTATTTATCAGCTGTAAGAGTTGTTTGGTAGAGTTTTTGGGGTCACTTATGTACACTATCATATCATCTGCTATAATGAAAGTTTGACCTCTTCCTTTCCAATTCGAATTCCATTAATCTCCTTATGTTGGCTTGCTGCATATTGCTTTGATTATATTTAGGTATATTCCTTGTATCCCTAATCTCTCCAAGACCTTTATCATAATGGGGTGTTGAATTTTGTCAAGTGCCTTTTCAGCATCTAATGAAATGATCATATGTTTTTTTTCTTTCAATTTATTTATATGATTGATTACATTGATAGATTTTCATATGTTGAACCAGCCTTTTATCTCTGGGATGAAGCCTACTTGATCATAATGAATGATTATTTTTTATTTGTTCTTGGATTTGGTTTGCCAGTATTTTATTGTGCATTTTTGCATTGATGTTCATGAGTGAGATTGGTCTGTAATTCTATTTCTTGGTTGAGTCTTTGTGTGGTTTTGGTATCAGGGTAACTGTACCTTTATAAAAAGAGTTTGGCAATGACCCTTCTGTTTCTGTTATGTGAAACACATTAAGGAGTATAGGTACTAGCTCTTCTTGGAAGTTCTGATAGCATTCAGCATTAAAACCATCTGGTTCTGGGCTTTTTTTTTCGTTGGGAGGTTTTTCATGACAGCTTCTATTTCCTTGCGACTTATAGGTCTATTTAAGTTGTTTACCTGGTCTTGATTTAATTTTGGTATATGGTACTTATCTAAAAATAATGTCCATTTCTTTTACATTTTCCAATTTTGTGGCATACAGGTTTTTGTAGTAAGACCTAACGATTTTCTGAATTTCCTCATTGTCTGTTGTTATGTCCCCTTTTTATTTCTGACCTTGTTAATTTGCGTGTTCTTTCTTCACCTTTTGATTAGTTTGGAAATGGGTTTGTCAATCTTGTTGATTTTCTCAAAGAACCAGCTCTTTGATTCATTGATTCTTTGAATTGTTTTCTATGTTTCTATTTTGTTGATTTCAGCCCTCAGTTTGATCATCCAGTCTTCTACTCTACCTGGTTATCTGGTTCTTTTTTTTTTCTAGAGCTTTCAGGTGTGCTGTTAAGTCTCTAATGTGAGCTTTCTCTAATTTCTTTATGTGGGCACTTAGTGCTATGAACTTTCCTCTTAGCACTGCTTTCATAGTGTCACGTAGGTTTGGGTATGTTGTGTCTTTATTTTCATTGAATTCAAAGAAGATTTTAATTTCTTTCTTTATTTCTTCCTTGACCCAGGGGTGGTTCATGAGTTGACTGTTCAGTCCATGAGATTTTAGGCTTTCTGGGAGTAGAATTGTTGTTAAATTCAAACTTTTTTCCATGGTGATCCGAAAAGACACAGGTCGTTACTACAATTTTTTTGTACCTGTGGATGTTTGCTTTGTTACCGAGTGTGTGATCAATTTTCGAGAAGGTTTCATGAGATGCTGAGAAGTAATATTCTTTCCTATTTAGGTAGAATGTTCTATAGATGTCTGTTAAGTCCACTTGTTTCATTACATCTGTTCTCTTATTTCTCTGTTAAATTTCTGTCTGGTTGACCTGTCCACTGGTGAGAGAGGAGTGTTGAAATCTCCTACTATTAGTGTGTGCTGTTTGATGTGTGTTTTGAGTTCTAGTAATGTTTCTTTTACATATGTGGGTGCTTTTATATTAGGGGAATAGATATTTAAGATTGATACTTCATCAGGAAGAATTCTTCCTTTTATGAGTATAAAGTGTCCTTCTCCATCTCTTCTGATTGATTTTAGTTTGAAGTCAATTTTGTTACATATTAATATAGCCAGACCTGCTTGTTTCTTAGGTCCATTTGATTGGAAATCCTTTTCCCAACCCTTCACTCTGAGGTAGTGTCTGTCTTTGAGGTTGAGGTGTGTTTCTTCTAAACAGCAGAATGTTTGATCCTGTTTTTGTATCCATTCTTTTAACCTGTGCCTTATTATAGGGGAATTGAGTCCATTGATATTAAGCTATATTAATGACCAGTGGTTGTTAACTCCATTTTTTTTTCTTTTGCTGGTAGTATTTGTGTGTTTTTCTTCTTTGAGTTGTGCTGGTGGACAATTGTCAGATGTCTGTGTTATTGTGGGTGTTGTTGGCTTCCTTGGGTTGTGGTTTTCCTTCTAGTCCTTTCTGTAAGGCTAGGTTTGTGGCTACATAGTTTTAAATCTGTTTTTGTCCTGTAATATCTTGTTTTCTCCATCAATGGTGAAAGAAAGCTTTGTTGGGTATAGTAGTCTGGGCTTGCATCCATGGTCTCTTAGTGTCTACAGCATATATATCCAAGACCTTCTGGCTTTCATGGTTTCCATAGAGAAGTCAGGTGTAATTCTGATAGATTTACCCTTATATGTTACTTGACCTTTTTCCTTTGTGGCTCTTAATATTCTTTCTTTATTCTGTATGTTTTGTGTTTGATTATTACATGGCAAGAGGGTGTTTTTTTGGATACAGTCTATTTGGTGATCTGTAAGCTATTTGTACCTTCATAGGAATATCCTTCTTTAGGTTGGGAAAGTTTTCTTCTATAATTTTGTTGAATATATTTTCTGGGCCTTTGAGCTGTAATTTTTCTCCTTCTTCTACTCCTATAATTCTTAGGTTTGGTCTTTTTATGGTGTCCCAGATTTCCTAGATGTTTTGTGTTAAGAATTTGCTGGATTTTCTGTTTTCTTTGATAAATGAGTTTATTTCCTCTATAGTATCTTCAGTGCCTAAGATACTTTCTTCCATCTCTTGTATTCTATTGGTTATACTTGTCTCTGTAGTTCCTCTTCATTTACCCAGATTTTCCATATCCAGCCATCCCTTGGTTTGTGTTTTCTTTATTACCTCCATTTTGGTTTTCAAGTCTTGAACTGTTTCCTTTACCCGTTTGATTGCTTTTTCTTGGTTTTCTTGGGTATCTTTGAGGGATTTTAAAATTTTTTTTCTAACTTTTTTTTGTCTTCAATTCCACTTCTTTAAGGGAGTTTTTCACATCCTGTTTAAGAATCTCTATCATTTTCATAATGTTACGTTTAAAGTCGATTTCGTCTACTTCTTCTGGGTTAGGGTGTTCAAGTCTTCCTCTTGCATGTTGGCTGGATTCTGGTGTTATCATGTTGCTTTTCAGGTTGTTGGAGGAATTCTTGCATTGGTGCCTGCCCATCTATTCCTTCAAATGCAGCCAGGAGAGTCTTAGCATCTTGGTCCTCTATTTGTGGTGGCTGACTGTGTACTTATGGGTTGTTCTTGGTCTGCCCTCTCTTAGGTCCCCTTAGCAGTGGAGCTGGCTTTTAGATCCCCTCCACCCTGAAGCAGGCTGTTCTGGTGGATCTAAGGAACCCACAGATGAAAAGCAGTGCTTGGGAACTAGAAGGGATAGGGTAAATAAAGAAAACCAGTAGCCGGTGAGCTGCCCTGCTGGATGGCCAGAAATGTTTATGGAATTGGAGGGGGCCTGTACTCAGTTCCTGGGACAGTCTGGCTGGGCGTCCAGATACTCACCACTCCGGATGGATCTCCTCAGTATAGGAGCAGGGCCTCTTGCTGGGTCAAGGATCTTGAAGACAAAAGGGCGGGCTTGGGAGAGCAGGGTCATGTGGAACAAAAAAGCCCCTGTGCCAGGAGCACTCATGACTGACTCCCCAGACCCTCAGCCCCGAAGCAGGCTGAGTTGGGGGATCTAAGAACCCCACAGATGGAAAGGAGTGCTTGGGGGCAAGATGGGATGGGGTAAATAGAGAAAACCAGTAGCAGGGAAGTGCCCCGCTGGATGGCCAGAAACATTTAGGGAATCTGAGGGGGGCCTGTATTCCGTTCCCAGGATCATCCAGCCCGGTAGCCATACACTAACCACTCCAGATGGATCTCCTCAGTACAGGAGTAGGGCCTCTTCCTTCAGAAGTTCTTTACCTCATCAGCAGCCTACCCAGCCTCCTGAAAATTAGGTAAGCCACAACTTCAACACATTCTTACTCTGCCTGAGGAAGAAGAAGAGATTGCCAGCTTAAAGGCAAGAACATATTTTTGACAAAATCATAGAAGAAATTTTTTCTTACTTAAAGAAGGGCATGTCTATTAATATTCAAGAAGATTACAGAACGCTGAATAGATTGGACCAGAAAAAAAATCCCCTCACCACACACCTTTAATCCTAGCACTTGGGAGGCAGAGGCAGGTGGATCTCTGTGAGCACGAGGCCAGCCTGGTTTACTAGAACTTGTTCCAGGACAGGCTCCAAAGCTACAGTGAAATCCTGTGTTGAAAAACCAAAAAAGTAAACAAAATATTAAGCACACAGATAAAAGAAAAGCAAGAGCAAAAGGCCAAGTAACCTTTAAAGGCAGACCTATTAGAATTACACCCCACCTCTCAATAGAGGCTAAAAACCACAGGGGTCTGGACAGATGTGGTGCAGACTCTAAAAGATCACAGAAACCAGTACCAATTACTATAGTAAGGAGTTGAGCAAAACATTAAACCATTGTTAATGGAGAAAGTAAAATATTAATGGTAAATTCAAATTTAAACATTTGTATCTATTTACAACTCCAGCTCTGTAGAAGGTATTAAAAAGAAAATTTAAACCCAAGGAGGTTAACTACACTCATGAAAATGCAGGAAATAAATAATCTCATATCAGTATAACCGAAAGAAAGAAAATACAAACATGCTCACACACACTACCACCAGCAATAACTACAACAAAATAACCAGAAGTAACAATCATTGGTCATTGATATTTCTCATTATCAATGGACTCAATTCTGCAATAAAAAGACACAGGCTAACAGAATGGATCTAAAAAGATCCATCTTTCTGTTGCATATAAGAAACATACCTCAAGATAAAAAAAAAGAAAGATACCTCAACATCAAAGATAGATATCACCTCATAGTAAAAGGTTGAAAAAAAATTTCAAACAAATGTCCCAAGGAAGCAAGCTGGTGTAGTTATTCTAATATCTAATGAGATGAGAGGGATACTTCATAATTTTCAGAGGAAAAATCCACCAAGAGGACATCTTAATTGTCAACGTCTATGCCCCCAAACACAAGGACATACACATTTGTAAAGGAAGCACTACTTAAGCTTAAATCACACATTGGCCCCAACATATTGATAGTGGGAGACTTCAATACCACCCTTCCACCAAAGTACTGATCATCCAGACAAAAACTAAACACAGAAAAAGTGGAGCTAACAGATATTATGACTCAAGTGGACCCAAGAGATATCTACAAAATATTTCACCTAAATCCACAAAAGAATACTCTTTCTGCAAGCCTCATGGAACGTTCTCCAAAGCTGACCAGATACTCAGTCACAAAAGATGGCTCAACAGATAAAAGAATATGAAAACAACGTCCTGCGTCTTATCAAAGCACCATGGATTAAAGCTGGATTTCAACAATGACAGAAACAACAAAAAGCCTACCGACTCATGGGAAATGAGCAACTCTATACTATAGGACTAATAGTTCAAGGAAAAAATAAAGATGTAAATTAAATGCCTCCTAGAATCCAATGAAAACTAATGTGCAACATACCCAAACTGATGGGATACGATAAAAGCTGTGGTAAGGGGAAAGTTCATAGCAATAAGTACCTTCATAAAGAATTTGGAAAGATCTCATACTAGCAAGTTAACAGCACACCAGAAAGCTATAGAACAAAAAGAAGCCAACACATCCAAAAGGAATAGACAGCAGGAAACAATCAAACTGAAAACTGAAATCAATAAAATAGAAACAAAGAGATCATTATAAAAATCAATAAAATAAAGAGTTGGCTCTTTAAGAAAATCAGCAAGATCAACAAACTTTTATCCAAACTAGCTAAAATACACAGAGAGGATATCCAAATGAACAAAATCAGAAAGAAAAGAATCTCAAATGGATAAGAAATACTTAAAATGGCCATCATCCTTAGCTATCAGGGAACTGAAAATCAAAATGACTCTGAGATTCCACCTTAAGCCTGTCAGAATGGTTAACATCAAAACCACAATTGACAACTCATGTTGGTGAGGATGTGGAGAAAAGAGAATATTCCTCCACTGCTACTGGGGGCTGCAAATTTGTGTAACCACTTTGGAAAGCAATATGGCAGTTTCTCAGAAAATTGGAAATCAATCTATCTCAAAACCTAGCTATACCAATCTTGGGCATATACCCAAAGGATGCTCCATCACACCGCAAGGACACTCGCTCAAATATGTTCATAGAAACTTTATGTGTAATAGCCAGAACCTGGAAACAACCTAGCCCCTCAACTGAAGAAAGGAAAAATAAATGTGGTACATTTAAAAACAATGGCATTATAAAATTCAAAGGCAAATGGATGGAACTAGAAAAGAAATCATCCTAAGTGAAGTAACCCAGACCCAGAAAGACAAACGTGCTATGTACTCATTTAGAGGTGAATATTAGCTGTAAATTAAATGATAACCATGCTACAATCCACAGACTCAGAGAAGATAAATAAGGAGGGCTCAAGCAGGAATACTTTGATCTCCCTGGGAAGAGAAACTGGAACAGATTTTGTGAGTAGACTGGCAGTGGGTGGGAATGCCAACAGGTGGGATCAGGTTGAGTGGTGGATGGAAAAAATACTGGAAGAGATATAGGGAAATGGGGCACATTTGGGGGTGAGTTAGAAACCAAGTGCAGTCAGTACTCACAGGAATCAGCAAGGGTGACCTTAGCTAAGAAACTTAGCAATACAGGATATGTGCCCTGAACTGACCATCTCCTGTATCCAGGCAAGACTTCCAGTGTAGACAGTGGGGCACCAAGTCAGTCACATAACCTTCAACCTACAGTTAGTCCTGCCTACCAGATCTTATGGAGTAAAGGTGGCACAGAGATTGTAGGGTTAGCCAGCCAATGGCTGGTTCAGCATGAGACCCGTGCTGGAAGAGGGATCCCACCCCTGACGCTGTTTCCCTGGATTGCTACGACCACAGGCTAGATATTGCAGAGACCTAGGATATAAGCAAACATGACTGGCAGAAAATTGATGTAATGATGCCTTATGATATTCTATTATCATCAAAGACTACTTCATATCCCAGTTATCAGAGAGGTTTTTATCCACAACAGATGCAAAGACCCACAGCTAAACATTCAGCAGAGCGAGGGGAATCCTGGGATAGAAAGGGAGGATGAATAGAAATAGAGGAGTATATGTGGGGTAAGGGGGAGACAGTGAAGAGGTGCTGGGGAGAGAGGTGGGAGGGCAAACTGCAGTCAGGATGCTAATAATGATGATGACAATAAATCATTAATATAACTCATTTTAAGTTATGAGTCAAATTCTCAATGGGAAATTGGATAACACAAGATTATTCCGAGGATATCTTTTTTACAAAAGTATTAAAATGGTTCAGGTAGAACCATGAATAATGAGAGATAACCCTGGTACCATAACAGAGGGGCAGGAGTTACCACCCTAAGGTCCAGAGGCAATAAAAAGAAGCAGCTGCCAGAACTCTAAGGAGCGAGGACTTCCTTGCATGGAGATGACTTAGTCCTCAGACAATCAGGATTAGTTGGGGGAAAATAGCTGGAATAACTTTCTGACCTCATTTTTTTCCCTCCCTTCAGGCTTGATCTGTGGTTCTCCATTGGGAATCCACATGGAAGCCAGAGGGCAGAGAAACTAGGTCTTTAGATGTAAACCAGGTCAGTCTCTTAGAGTGGAGGGCAAGTGAAAATCTATAGAAAGTAGATCAAAATGAGAAGAAAAAATAGGAGAATATGACTAGAAAATGATATCCATTTTCAATAAGTGAGTTCTCCACCTCCAGTCATCCATTAAAGTAGAGAGAGCCCTAACTCAGTCTAGCAGAGGGTGTGTGTGCTCTTGAGTGCACGTGTGTGTGTGTGTGTGTGTGTGTGTGGTGTGGTGTGGTGTGTTTAAGATGCAGGAATGTCTTACCATAAAGTATGTGCAAATACATCCGTATATTCACCCACACATAGCAGAATTTAAGGGAAACATAAAATATCACCATTGTTCTCTAAATTTGCAATCTCCTAAGATGGTTAGGTCCAGAGTCTCTATTGGCTTTTATTTGCTGTATACTTACAGCAAACAACAAAGACATCAACCCATCATCTACATTATTCTCAAAATTTTTCCTAGAAATTCTTTAGTGGAGGTACTTTCACTGGGTTCAATGACAAAGTATCAATGAGGGAGTTATATTTTGTAGAGTGACATCCATTCAGAGTTGTCTATGTAGGCTATAACAAATAGCAAATACAAACTACAACAGACTCCCCTAAAGTAAGTCCTTTAGTTTCTGTATTTGTACACACACACACACACACACACACACACACACACACACAGTATTTGACCTGAATGTGTGTATTCCATATAATCATTATCTATTCATGACATCACAGGTTGTCCACATTCACTACAGCCAGGGAAAGTTCTAATCATCCTTGGCCTGGAAAAAAACGATGTGAAACAGGAATCTTCTCCCTATATGTCCCTACTGTTTTCACTAAGAAAGTTTATAAATCTTTAAAATTGTAACAAGAAAATGATTCCTATGGTATCATCAATGGCTTTGCCTATAACTATGCAAATGAACTCTGTTCAATGCAACCGTTTCCTTATTACTTGAGGTTATTGACCAATTTTGCCCATGTAAATTGAGGCGAGCACTTCCTAATGCCTGATACATGAGGGGTTTGTGAATTCTTGAAACCAGTTGTAACATTTTATTTTTGCCCCAGTAATTGATGAATTAGATAAGATTTTTAAAGTGTGTTTATTTGGAGTTTGTGTGTTGTGGGTTTAAATTTTTTTTAAGTGCTCTACACTGATAGCATGACTAAAAGTGAGGGTCGTGATTTACACTGGAGAAGGCATTAGCTTCTCAAGAGACTTTGAAAGATGGTACGGATTCCCTAGAGGGTGAGAGAAGGATTGCTCAGTAGCAGTTTGAGTAAACATCAATTTAAGCACCATGGGCTTTATATGTCAAGTTGATAAAGGAAACAACTTAAAAAGACAAACACATACAATGCTTCTTAACCCAATCTGTGATTTTTATGATCAAGTGCAGTACTTACAAAGCCTGCCATGTAGCACTTTGGAAATACCTCAGAGAATGACAGGGTATGATTTCCATCCCTTTTTATTGTGGAGAGAAAGTAATTTTATTGTTGTTTGAATATTTTTGTACCCATCCATCATGCACGAGCTCCCACTTCCTGAAAAACAGTGGGTTTCCTACTGTTCCAGACTGCTAGCAGGTTAAGGAGAAATGTTTACATCTCATGCAAGATTAATTAGGTTTCTGGAAGTTTTAAAGAGAGCACCTACTTCCTGAAGATGCAGGGAGAAATTGGCAGCAGCATCAATCACTTTCCAGCTTGTCAGTCCACTAGTATATACAAATCATCTAAGGCACACTTGTTTTGTGCTTAGTTGCAGGAAATAATATTTTTCATTTAGAAATTAACTCACAAGAACTTTTGATAACAGTACAAAAGTTCAAACTACATGAAGTGCCAATATTAAAATCATCATATATACAGACACATATATACGCATATAAATGTTTATGTATATATCTGTATATGTGAGTTTTGAATTAGAGCTTATATGATGACTTACATTATACTTGTGTGAGATGAACAACTAGAAATAAGTTGGCAAATGTACTCAAAGATTTAGTTAAGTGCCATTTATGGCTTAAGTAAACACTCATAGTATGTGATTTGAAATCAGATTTCAATCTATTTGTATTGAAATGTATGGACACTAATGAAAGGCACATATGATGAATATTTATGATTGTCCTAGAGATTTTTTTCTAACAAAAGTCACCATAACCATAATAACTCTTACAAAAGAAAACATTTAAGTGGGGGCATGGCTCACTTACAGTTCAAAGGTTCAATCCATTATCATCATGGAGATACATGATGGCACTAAGGCAGCCAAGGTGCTGGAGAAGTAGCTAAGTGTCCTACACCTCAAAGGCAACAAGATGTTCTCTGTCTCATTGGGTGTAGCTTGATCATATATGAGACCTCAAAGTCTGCCCCCAACCTTCCTCCAACAAGACATACCTATTCCAAAAAGGCCACACCTCCTAATAATGCCACTCCCTTTGGGGGCCATTTTATTTCAAGCCACCACAATGGTAAATCCTGTTAAGAGATTCAGATTACATAGACTCTGTGCCTTCACTGCTGAACACTAGGGTAAGAGTCATTTCTAATAGAAACTGAAGTTTTGGGTCTATACAATGGCAAAATAAATATAATTTCCATTCATCTCTCAATTAAATATGTGGTAACTTGTTACATCAAAAAGCAAACATCACCATCAAAATATCAGAAAGATTGATTCAGTTAGTATTGATATAGAGTAGGGTCATTAGTGCTATTGATTTCAGTGATTTCCATCTGACCTGTAATGTACTAAAGAAGAAGTGTGTTGGGAAGGAAATAAGCAAAATCATGAAGTAAAACTAGAGTTGTTGACTTTCACGCTAGTTTTTCTGCCATTTATTTACATGTGTCAGATTCCTAGATTCTCTTGACGTGAAAGACTATCATTCAAAATGATTCATACACAAAGGGCAGTCCAAACTCATGACTCATCATACTTGTAGGTCAAGAGCATGACACTTGTACACCAGTTGCCAGCTGAACTCCAGACATCAAAACAAGTCCGCTTATATTTGTGATCAGACAGAAAAATTAGTACAAAAGCTAAGGATTTAATTGGTTGAAAAAATTACTTAAAAAAATAATAAAACTCTGCAAATCTACTTCATGTTGACAATATTTCCCATTATCTTTGCAGACAGTTGACAAAGACTCTTTGTTAATTTCTGCCTTTAGGGAAAGTATATCTGACGTTACAAATATTTAAGGTGTCAAAATTCTAAGATTTGGAATAAATGGCTGAATAAATTCTAAGCACCGACTATCAATACATTTTGAATACTTTTCCTTATCATATATAGTATCTTTAGTCACGCACATAAACACACATATACAGATGTACAAATATACATATACAATTGTATAAAGTAAATGTTGCATAGGTTCTCAAACTTCTAAAGTACCCGTTCTATGTTTTTTATTTAATGTTCTTTTAAAAAAATCACACACAAATGCACACACACATTCCATTCTGAATATTGTCAGCCTCACATTGCTGTTTTATTTCCTTCCCACCCTATTATCCCTTTCTCCCTATGAATCCCTTCCTCACACTCATCTCTTTTCATTTTCTCTGATCATTCACTGAGTTTAGCTGTGGTTGGTTGTGTTACTGTGGATTTGTTATTATTTGTTGGTGGTTCTCAACCAAAGACAATGTCTGCCCATTTACTGCTGAGTCCATCACCAATCAACGCATAACTCGACATGAAAGGACAGGGTAAGAGGAGCCAATTTCTGATCATCGACTGACTGTTAACAGTCCAGTCTTTGGCTGACGCATTGCAATAACCACCTCTGCTACAAAGGCATGGTTGCATTGACTTTGTCATATCTACAAGATAGCTTTTCACAGCTTCTTCTCTACCTGTTAGTTCCTATATCCTTTCCATTGCCTCTTCCTCTTTAGTATTTGAGCCTCGGAAGCTCAGAAAGTTTAATGACGAATACAGAACTTTCACCTGTTCTCAGTACCATGAGAAGCCGTTTGTCTCTGCATTCACCATTTCCCAAAAAAAGACGTTTTGCAGACTAAGACAGAGAAGAACATTTGTCTATCAGTATAAACATGTCATTAGATGTCAACTTGGCATTCTGTCAAATTTGCTAAACAACAACAGTCATTTTTTTAAAAAAAATAATTGTTTCTTGTTGTTTTATTTAGTTTTTGAGATAAGATAGTTGCATCATTTCCCCTTCCCTTTCTTCTTTCAAATTCCCCCATGACTCGCCACATTGTTTGTTCTCAAATCCACTGCCTCTTTTTCTTTACTTGTTGCTACATTGTGTGTGTATGTGTGTGTGTGCATACACACACACTCTCTCTCTCTCTCTCTCTCTCTCTCTCTCTCTCACACACACACACACACACATTCCTGAATACATAAATACATCATAATCTTAGAAAATCCTGTTCAAGAGAGGGAGGAAAACTACAGGAACCAGAAGGTTTAAGAGATGACAAGAAAAACCACAGAACCAACTCAGCTGGGTCTATAGGAGCTCACAGAGTATGATTTGGCAACCATGGAGCCTACAGGGGACTGTCCTAGTCCCTCTGCATATATGGGAGAGTTGTGTATATTGGTCTTCTTGTGGAACTCCTAATATTGGAAGCAGGAGTTTTCTCTCACTCTTTTGTTGGTTTGGGGGATCCTATTCCTCACACTGGGTTGTTTTTGCTCAGCTTTGATGTAAAGAGAGGTGCTTAATCTAATTGCAATTTGATATGCCATGTTTTGTTGATATCCATGGGAATTCTGCCATGTTCTTAACAGAGATGAAGGAGTGGATGGGGGTTAGGAGTAGGGGAAGAGGGGCTATGAGGAGAGGAAGGAGAGAAAATTGAAGTCTGTTAAGATGAGAGAGAGAGAGAGAGAGAGAGAGAGAGAGAGAGAGAGAGAAACAAAGAAAGAAAAAATAATACTTTTATGTAGGTTTTTTTTTTCCAAGACGGCAGCCCATCTTTATTAATGTTCATGTCTTAGTGTACATTTAATTTGAAAGTAATATGCACAAAATTTTAACTGGGTATAACATTTTCTCCAGTTTCCAAGTTTTTTCTTGCCTCTTCATATGAACATTATTTCATACGTAGTATAAGTTAAGGCTTATTATAAAAACAATTGATTTTTATTTACTTG
>PVIU01013985.1:31283-53811 GCA_004026605.1 Ondatra zibethicus | reverse complement strand
CCAAGGGCTCACATGTGCATACCACAGTCTAGCCAAGGGCTCACATGTGCATACCACAGTCTAGCCAAGGGCTCACATGTGCATACCACAGTCTAGCCAAGGGCTCACATGTGCATACCACAGTCTAGCCAAGGGCTCACATGTGCATACCACAGTCTAACCAAGGGCTCACATGTGCATACCGCAGTCTAGCCAAGGGCTCACATGTGCATACCGCAGTCTAACCAAGGGCTCACATGTGCATACCGCAGTCTAACCAAGGGCTCACATGTGCATACCACAGTCTAACCAAGTCTAACCAAAGGCTCATAAAGTCTACCACAGTCTAACCAAGGGCTCACAAAGTCTACCACAGTCTATCCAAAGGTTCACATGTGCATACCACAGTCTAACCATGGATGCACACAGACATATCACAATCTAACCAAAAGCTCACTTGGACATACCACAGTCTAGCCAACAGCTCATTTGTATGCACCAGAGTCTAACCACTAGCTCATGTGGGCATACCATAATTAAACACAGGCTCACATAGGTTGTACCACAGTCTAGCCAAAGATTCACACGGGCATACCACAATCAGCCATGGGCTCAGGTAGACTACCGCAGTCTAGCTACCAGTTCACAGGAGCACACCATAATATAACCATGGGCTCAATGAAAACCAGCTGGCTTGTTTTCTATCTCAGGCTCTTGGGTATAAAGCTGCTGAGGACAGGTTTGTGCCAACTTAAGTTTCCATTTCTCTGAAATACTGCCTTTAGTTCTTAGACACCCCGCCCCCCGCTCCAGGCATGTTTGTTCTTAATACTCATTCAAAAAAATTACTAAACTCCAACTATGTCCAAGGCAAAGAGTGTCAAATCCATGTGTCCTCCTCCCCCACCTGTACTAACACAGAACCCAATGACCGGGTGGATGGCACATGGCAAAGCCCATGAACACCAAGACATGCTGGTCAGAGAAGGCAGTGTGTGCTTTCTCCCGAGGAACAACACCCTGTCTAGCTCAACACTATCACCCACAGCAGTGGAAAGAAATTCTACAGTATACCAACACCAGGTTGGAAGCACCAACTTCACAGCCAGGTACCAACAGGAAACTTCACTGTGTCCCCATCATGCCAAGAACTTCACATGCAGCGTCACTTCTGACCCTCAGAAGCCACCAAGTCCCCCAGAGAGAACAGCACCATTCCCATTTCACAGAAGATGATGCAAAGGGTCCCAGAGACCAAGTGATGGGCAGAGCCAGGCTCTGAGGCTTCAAGGACAGAGGGCAGTAGCTGAAACAGAGCCCTCCTCCTCCCTTACCCACACTCCTCCACCTGTAATGTCAAGTGTCTTTCTCTCTCCACTCTACAGGCTTCATTAAAAGCCCCGGGCAGTGACTGTTTCCAATATCAATCAGACAGCTCCTCATTAACTATGAAAGATCTAATGTTGATCACCTCAATCAATATGTTCCAAGCTCTCATCAGTAAGAGAAAGAAATCATCAGGTCAGCTGAACATGCTCCCTTTGATCAAAATGTTTCTCCTGCTGGACGCACCCCCAGGTCATACAGTCCCAGGCATCAGTGGCCTCTGCACTTCACCCGTCCATGAAACCAACATGGTCTTTAGCCCCACCCTCTGGCACTTCCCGTGAAGGGAATATAGCTTGACATACAGCCAAGGTTTCTGGCAAGAATGGAAGGCATGTCCTTCCTTAACGACAGGGTTTGGTGGGTTTGGTGGCTGGTGGAAGTGGCAATCACCAAGGCCATTGCTGTGAGTCCTAAGCGTGGCCACCATGCTGTTTCAAGGACCAGGAACTAGGCTGCAGGCCAGACTGCACATGAGCCAGATGCCTCCTGCAGCCTGCCACCACATGGCTGATCCTGGGGCTCACACCAGCCACACAGCTTCCAGCCAAGACTGGACTCAGAGAAGGTTCTTGGGCAGCCATCACCAGTGGGAAATCCACTCAGTCCCAACTGGAACAAGATCTCTCAGCTCCACATGTTAAGGAGACTCTGACCTCAAATAAACAACCTAGTACCTGGTGAGGACTGAGCCACACACTGGGGAAGGAAGCAAGGGCGTGAACAGAATACAGATAAGGGGTGTTTCAACTAACATGGTCAGGGACTGGACTCTCCGGGGACCAACTGGGAGAAGGCAACCTGGGGGAAGGCGGTGGCATGTACAAAGGTCCTGCAGCACAAACAAACCCAGGCTCTGTCCAAACCAAAGGCATGCAAGGTGTTTCTTTGGCTGGGCCCCTTCACCCTTTCTGCCCACTGGCTTCCCATCTGATGTTCTCTAACCTTTGCAAATACCTTCCCCCAGCAGAGAAGGCTGGGGCAGCCTTTCCAACACCCCCCCCACACTCCTCAGCATGCTCCAGACCTGGGCTGGTAGCTGTTTCACAACAGGCACCCTGGAGAGAAACCTGAGATGACCTCTGCCCATCACTGTGGTGTCAACATTCCCAGGCTATATCTGTGATGAACAAGAAACAGGGAGGTCATGTGAGAATAGCCCTGGCTTATTCTTCCCTTCTTTGGGGACTTCATTTTTATTAGTGGGGGGCATCTCCAAATGCTCCCTCTCAGCTAGGAAGAAGAGAAAGGGACCGTGAGCACCCAGTGCCCTTCAAGGGCACGCCCAGTCATCTCACTTCCTCCCACTAGGCCACACCTCTTAAAGGTTTGGCCAACTCCCAACACTGAGGATGGAGCCTTTACCAGGAGGGAGTCTAGAGCGCATTCAGGCCTGCACTGTGCTGGCCACCCAGGTTCCTTTATTCTAACTCCCCTTCTCTGAAGGCCAGCTCCAGTGGGTAGGGAAGCTTGCTGTGTGCTCAGTGCAGGGTCTAATACAGTGGTTCTCAACCTGTGGGTCGTGATCTTCTCACCGCGGTTGCATACCAGGCATCTCACATAGCAGATCTTTACATCACGATTTATAACAGCAGCAAAATTACAGTTATGCAGTAGCAACAAAATAATGAGGAACTGTATTAAAAGGTCGCAGCTTTAGGAAAGTTGAGAACCACTGGTGTAGACCAACAGGCACTGAGGACACAGAACAGCTGCCACATAAGAATGGGGACCTGAGTTCCATCCCTAGCCCTTGTGTAAAAAGCCAGATGTGGTGATACATGTCTGTCATCACAGTTCTGGGGACACGAGACAAGTGGATCCCTGGGATGCCATGACCAGCCAGCTTAGCTTAATTGGCAAGCCCAGGGTTCAGCAAGAGACCCTGTCTCAAAAAAAAAAAAAAGAAAAGAAAAAGAAAGGCAAGGAACAATTTAGGAAGACACCCGACTTCGATCTCTGTCCTTCATGTGCATGTATTCACATACACACATGTACATGAACACATATACACAAACAGACACAGAAATTAACAAGATGATTAGATGCTAAGAGAATAAGGGAATCAGGGGCAGGCTGGGGCTGTGGGAGAATGTGAGGGGTGCGAGAAAAGAGGGCACCAAAGGCTGCCCAAGGCCTTGGTGAATGAGAGGGTGTGTCTTTATATTTCTTCTGACCTTGATGGGAGGCCCTGGAAGGTTTCTGAGCAAAGAGACTGTCTATCTTGGGACAGTGGATGGAGAGGAGATTGAGGGGGTCGGAAGCTGGGAGCTGCTGGGGGTTGTCCAAGTCACCCCAGTGGCTAGAAAAGGGAGGAACAAAGACATATAGGAGCCACATTGGGGAAAGTCCATCAGGCCTCTGAGCATACCGGCTAGAATCCCAGGATCCCCAAGTCCTAACACCCAGGAGGGTGCACCCCCGCAGGAGGGACCCCAGGGTGGCTGGGTGAGATCCAGGAACCATGGGCCACATGCCAACATCGTGACCTGACTCATTCCCCCAGGAGGCACAGCAAAGAAGTCTGCAAGGCCCCTCACCACAGCCTGCTTTTAAAATAGCTTTCCTGTGAGACTGCAAATAACCACCGCTCAGAGGCCTTAAAACGTTCACAGGTGCTTAAAATGCTATACAATCAAGTTCACAAAAATATAAAGTGTAAGCGTTAAGCTACTTTAATGCCCTAATTAAAACAGGCCGCTTCTGTGGGGCCTCTGTTTACTATTTCCATAATAGCCCCTGGCCTGTTCGCAGGGAGAAAGGAAAAAAAATCTTTTTAAACTGGCCTTAAAAAGAGAGAGGAAAAAGAAAAGAAAAAGCTTGCTCATCTCTCAACACATCCACAGGTTGAGAACTCTGGCAGGAAGGGTATATAGGCCCTCTGTCCCCTGGTGACCCAGGGTTCCCTCTCCCAACGACCAACTCTCTTCCATCAGGACTCAAACAGATGCTGCTGTGGCTCTCCTTAAGGTCTATGGCAAGGCCCCCACCAAAGCCATCTAGCATGAGTAAGTTCTCTGGGTCCCAAGTGGCTCACCCTGAAGCTGCCTCTTTTCCCAGCTTCCCTGCCAGTTCCAGGGCCCCAACATACTGCCCCCTATGTCCTTTATTGTGTAGGTGATCATACATGCCCAGAGCATGGTTAGCTGGGCCCTATTACCAGAGTACAATCCCATGAGTGCTGGCCTGGCTTCTCCGGTGTGCACACAGCAGGTGTCCACTGAACATCACAGGAAACGTCCTTTTCTTCTCAACCTCACATCTGTCCCATTCATCTGAACTCAAGAGTCATTATGCCTCTCAGAGACTAGACCCAGGGCCCTCTGGGGAAAAGCTCCCAGGAATGGATGACTGAGGGAGAGGGTGGGGAGGGGCTCCATGCTCCAGGCCACTCAACCCTCAGAAAGGGTAGCCTTGTTTTGGAAAAAGCCAGATACATGGTCACCAGCAGGTGGAGGTCTGCGACTCTGTTGGTCTCTTTCTGCTCTGTCACAGTTGCCCAAGATGCAGTCTCCACACAGTGGTTCACACGGCATCTGCGGTCAACCTGACCACCATAGGGTCCTATCCTCACCCTGCCCTGTCCCTCCTACTACTATGTTTTTAGGGGACAGACCCACCCCTCCTGTGTCTGGGAGTCTTGAGGGAGTGGACTTGAGCTGAGGTTACCATGGTGGCCTGGGTCAGGTCCTCTGGACACCACAGTGTAGCGTGAATTCTAATTGGTTTTAATAATAAAAACCCTAAGTCAGAAAACGAAATAAATGGTGAAAGATCAGAGAAGCAGAGCAGCCAGCCACTAGTTCTCACCTCTGCCGAACCTCAGACCAAATGGGCGATTCTGTCTCTAGGAATCCTCAGAATGGCCTGAGCTCCTGTCTCCTCCCCCTTATATTCCTCTCTCTGCCCAGCCATATCACTCCTGTGCTGGGATTAAAGGTGTGTGATCCCAAGTATTGGTATCAAAGGTGTGATCTCTGTTTCTCTTTTGGACTGAACCAATTTTGTGTAGCCCAGGGTGGCCTTGAACTAACAGAGATCCACCGGCCTCTGTTTCCCAAGTGCTGGGATTAAAGGTGTGTACCACCATTGCCTGGCTAACTAGTTTGGCTAGCTATGCAGTCTGATCTTCAGGCAGCTTTATTTGTTACAGCACAAGTATCACCACAGCACAGCTTTGGCTGAGGTTCCTGCCAAGGGCAGCCTAGCTTTCCAGCCTACAGAAATGGGTACCAACAGCTCACTGAGTCCCCCACCCCCTCCCCGTGTACTGAAGAATCATGGCTCCAGTGGTAGGCAGAGAACAGCTGACAGAAACCAGTGTCTAGGCGAGAGCTCAACATCCGACAGAGGAGGAAACCGCACAGCTCACGAGCTCCAGGCAGTCACATGACCGGGAATGTACCTGAGCTTGCTACTCAGATGACATCGACTCCTCCTGTTCCTTCCCCACACAGGAACTTAACCATGTGTCTACTATGTGCCAGATACCGTTGCAGGTGCTTGGCACACAGTGGCATGCAAAAGAGACAAAGTCCCCGCCTTCCCAGAGCTGGCATTTTAATGAGAGGAATCAATCAAAAAGTTTGCAAAGTCTACACTTAATTGCACTGAGAGTGATGGAGAGTAAAGATGGCCCAGCAGTGTCTTGTGCACGGGTGTGCAAAGAGCATTGCTTTAGGGATGGCTACTAGACAAATGGGGGGCTGTATGAGAAGATAGGACAAGAGGCTCACAGGCCCTGCGACAGGTGTGATGGTCCTGTCATTCCCATTGTACATGTGAGAAAGAGAGGCCCAGAAATCCTGTTCAGGTCACCAGGAGTGCAAGTGACAGGCTAGAACCAGAATCCAGAGCTTCTAACACTACTAACTCAGCTGACTCTGCTGAGGTCTCTCTAGGAATGGGATCGCCAACCCATATCAAGCTTGGATTAAGAGGTTTTGAAAGGGAGAAGTCCTACCCAGGATACTCCACGATACCAAGTTCATGATTTCCCCCAGGTACTATGAGGAGGATGAGCCCCACTGGAAGGCAGTGGCTGTCCCCCACATGACACAGCTGTATGATTTCCCAAACAGGGGGAGCAACTCCAGCCCCAGCTCTGAATGCCACTGCTGGTCCCCAGGTGCATGCAAGGTATAGCCCCAAATGACAGCACACGCCTCAGTATACAGAGCAAAACAGTCTACCCAAGAACCCCCTCCCAGGGACTCCCACTGTCTGCAGTTTCTGTTGAGTTCTTCTAGAAGGTTCTATAGACAAAGTTGCTTTAATTTGCTTGTCTACCCGAGGCCCCCAGCTTGTGAAAGGCTTGCTGAGAGATGCAAGCCCAACCTCACACTCTCAGCCCCTGATCCCAGCTCTTGAGTTTGAGGGACGACCCAAGGCCTCGTCTACAGTGAAGTACTAAGTCTCACTAAGGGCCCTCTGCCCCCATGGACCAAGGACACTACAGGCAGGACTGGCCTCAATACCATCTCCTCCTCAGTCCCTTGACCAGGGACCAAACCTGCCCGATCCATCCCTCACCCTCCCAGGCTGTCCCTGGTTGAGCTTTGATGTTACCAGTTCTAGTGTTTGTTGAATGAATAAATAAGAGGACCCAACGTGACACACCCTGCTCTGCCAGCATGTGTCTTCAGCAAATTTGGCACACTTGTTCACTGATACTATTTTCAGACCCTCGCAGGGTAGGGCCAGTGAACCCAACAACCCCCTCACCCCCCACCACTGCAATTCCCCTCTGCCTGTCCACCTCGCTTCCCCCCACACACACAGCCAGAGCTAGCTCTCTGTCTCCTCTTCCTTCCACGACGTTACATTAAGCAAAATTTCTTCATTGGCAAATAAATGCTCTCTCCATCAATAAGCACGATGACTAAATCAAACTGTTAGCTGTCATTCTTATCTCTTAAACAGACCCATGGATTTCCCAAGTAATCAGAAAGGGAATCAAACGCTGCCATTTGAGGTCAGAGATAACCCGGTCAATTTCTGCCAGGAGGAGGGAGTGGGGTGGGCATTTACGTACTGGCCCCCCAAAAAAACAAACACTCCTGTAAATAAAGCCGGCCTCCATCCTGTCTGCACAATGCACTGCTTATTGAGTGAGTCAGGTGTTTGGCTGATTAAAAATTGATCCATTTCAAAATCTAATCAACAGAATAGGATTCTTTCATACGTTATCGGGAGAGCTGCTGACATCGAAAACCAAACCTGTTATTAACCCATGAACTCTAGTGACCCGCTCCCTGCCGCTCCCAGGAACCGTAAATTATTCAGTGGTCCAGGACCCAGGGGCCGGCTGAGCCTGATGGATTTAGACCAGGGCATTGGTCCAGGACTTTGGGTCGATGGCATGGCCTCACCAATCCCCGGAGGCCGGGGTTCAAGACACACGGGGGCTGCGTGTCACTACTGTGAATACATTACTGGCATCCGCAGGGGCCTGGCCTGGGCTGTGCCTTTGACTAAAAAGCCTCTCTGAACAGGGAAGGCAGGCTGGCCGGGGCCTCTGGGGACACAAAGCTTGGGGGAAGCCATTCCTGATTCCTAGGCAGAGCGAAGATTTCCCTTGAACTACAGAAATGAATAAGGATAGGAGTGGCATTTGGCAAAAGAGGCCCAGCAATACAACCTACTCCAGATGTTTGCCTCCTCATACACAGGAAGGCTCCTTGGAATGCTGGCCAGAGGTGTCCAGAGCCTGCTAGTATGTTCAGTGGGGCCCTGGGCCTTCTCACCAATTTCTATGCTCTCTGACCTTGAATTAGAGCTCTTCTGAGAGCCAAATCTTACCAAAGCAAGATCAAAGCAAGGTCTTCCATCACCTCCTCTCCCTCTTCCCCTTCTTCCTGCTCCCTCCCCACCTCCCCTATACATAGTTTACATTCTGCTGAGCAAAGAAAGGGACTCTCAGGGCAACAAGGCCACCGGAATTTGATACTGCAACTTCAAGGCCTGCGTCTAACAGCTGACCCAACGGGAAGGATAAATATGGGAGGGGAAAATGGATGCGTCTTCAGTGGAGCTTGGGAGTGGAGGTTGGCCTGGAGACTGGGAGAAGAGCCCAGGGGAGCCCAGCGGCTCCCTGACCTGGGCCTCTGGGAGAAGCAAAGGCAGGGTGAGATGTAACTGAACAGCCTAAATCTTGCCTTTGCCATGTCCTGGCTGTGTGAGTCAGAGCAGGAGCACAAACTCTAAGTTTCAGCTTTCTCATAGGTTCAATGGACTAAGGAAACTGCCAGTTCTCCAGGCCACAGTTCAGGATGGAAGGACAGGAAAATGATGGGTGCTGAGGTCACCGCCATAGCACAGACCCCTAGAGTCCTTGACACCCAGCTGAATCCACCCCACCTCCTCCTCAGAGCTGATCTTTGTAACAATATCCCCCACTTGTGCTTCAGGGCATGAGACCCCAGAGGTCCTTCACCATATGTGACTGAGTTTGAGAATCAAGTCCAGGGTTCAAATGCCAGCTCATCCACTTACCGACTGTGTGACTGTGGAAAAGGGACCTGACCTGTCTGTGCTTTGGCACAGGATGCTAAGACCCCAGCCTCCCAGAGGTCACCACCATGCTGTCTGGCACACAGCAAGCCCTCGACCCCAGGCCAGACGTCAGGCCTCTTTGAAGCAGGCTCCTCAGTACTGAGGCCTACAAGGTCATGGCACACTCTTCCCCTGTCCAGAGCAATACTGAGCATCAGGAAGCACTTGGATAAACACACAGAAGCTAAAGCGTCACAGATATTTCTTCAACACATACACTCAAAAAAACAGCGCCAAGAGCACCCCAAGGACTTTCATGTCACTAACCACTGAGACGCCTAAGCATCTGCAAGCCGCTAAGAGACTGAAGCCTGCCACAGACCCTCCAGGACCTGAGAATCTGCTCTTACCTAGGTCTATCTGCAGCGGCCCGACCCAGACAGAATCTGCCTCAGGGTCACCGACCACATCATGAGCCCTTCCGGGGCTGTCACCACACCTGGTCCAGCGGGTGGCAGCCCACAGCAACACAGATACCAGCTGGACCCCCAGAGCCAGGCAGGAAACAGCTCCAGGGTCAAGGGCTGTGACAAGATGGCACTCCCTCTACACAAAACCCAGTCTGACCAGGCCTGAGACAGAGGGGTCCAGTGAGGATGGAAGGAATGAGCTAACGAGCCTGAGTTCCTGAAGCTCCAGGACGGAAGGGACAGGGTGAAAGGGACACCAGTGGGGTTTCAAGGACCAGACTCTCAGTCAGGCCCAACCTTACCTGAACAGAAGGTCTCAGGAGGCCTCAGGCTTGGAGTCGGGGGGAGTGCCGCGTCCTCGATGCCAATGGACAGTACTGGCCAGTCCCTAGAAATGAGCTGGCCCGACCCTGACAGCTGCTGGCCACCAGCTCTGTTTACTCTCTGCCTGTTGTCCTCGTGACAGGCCTTCCAAGAACTGCGATCGATGCGAGCCCAGCTGCCCGCAGCCTGGCTCCTTGCAGCCCGGCTCACTGCTGCCCAGGTTCAGCTGCGGAGGATGTACCATGCTAGGATGTACCCAGTCTGGCTTCGGCAACTGCCGGGATGACAAGCAGACAGAACCAGCCTGCACGTCCACAGCCTGGAGCCGAAAGCAGGGCACAGCGCACACGGGACCCTCTTGGTGCCAGTGAACCCACAAGCAACCCTGACTTACTCGCCTGAAGAATTCACCCTGCAGCCTGGTCAGCAAACACCTGGGCCAGTGGACTGAGAGACACGGGGTGTGGAGCGATGTTACATGCTCCTCATAACACAGCCCACGGGAGTCAAATGAGAACCACAGCTGGGCCAGGACACAGCCTTCCAGGATGGAGCCTGGCACCTGAACAAGATACTAGAGGTGAGGGGTTTGTCTGATCTAATACAAGTAAGCCAAATCCCATCCTGTACTAAGGGGGCTGAGGCAGAAGGACTTTAAGGCCAGCCTGAGCTACACAGCAAGACACTCTCTCAAAAACAAAAATGAAATATAAATAAATAAAAAGCAAACCTCCCAGGTTGTCCAGCTAAATAAATACACCATGGTAAGTCAGACAAAAGATACTGTTTTTTGTTTTTTGGGTTTTTTTTTAGTGTTAAATGTATCTCAAATATTTTGTTGGACATACTTGCAGTAAGAATTACTTATTCTGCCAAGTGGGGGTGGTGCACACCTTTAATCCCAGCACTCAGGAGGCAGAGGCAGGGGGATCTCTGAGTTCATGGTTAGTCTGGTCTACAAGCAACTTCCAGGACAGCCAGAACTACACAGAGAAACTGTCTCAAAAAAAAGAATTATTTATTCAATATTCCAATTTAACTGAGCATCCTCTAAATCCTGTTATTCATCACTAGTATTGGTAATTATCTTACAGATTTGTTGATTTATTATAAAATCTGGCACCAAAACTGAAGACCATTCCCAGCCTCTGACCAAAGGTTTCCTGTCAACTTCAGCTGCTCCACAGTACAACACCCATACCCTCTAGGTCAACACCTCACTTGCTGGGAAGCCCTGTTCCAACATGCCAAGTGTATATAGGTCAACTCAGGCAATTGTGGGGGGCAGGGGAAAGGGCTGAAGAAACTAAGGCACAGAGAGGGAACAACACTCAGCTAAAAAGTCACACAGTCAGAATCAGAGCAGCATCTATACGGACAGAGGAAGTCAGATCCCTGCAATGAGTAGCTTGGATTCTTTTATTACTGTCTCTTCCTTAAGGAACGGTGGGACTGGGGGTGTGGCTCAGGTGACAGAGTGCCTGCCTAACATGTCCAAGGTCCTGGGTTCCAATCCTGATACCACATATATGATCGGTTTATCCTCAGAGACATTCTGAGGGTAGCCTAGTCTACAGGGGACCCTTTTTCAAATAAATGAGTGATGGAAGACATGAAAGATGTGCGGTGAAGAGTGACATGACAGTGTTAAAGCATCATAATCCGCTCTACAAATATCACATACAAATTACACGTATGCACTGAAGGGGTTCGACCAAGAGCACTTGCTGCATAAGCGTGAAGACCTAAGTCTGTATCCCAACATCCACATAGGAGTGGGGCCACACGTGTGTATCTGTGGTAGTCTCATTCAGTCGCTGCAATCAAACACTTGACCAAAAGCAACTTAGGGGAGGAACAGATGTATTGCATCTTGCAGGTTCAGTCTATCATTGAGGGAAGCCAAAGCCAGAACCCTGAAGTAGAAACCATGAAAGAACACCATTTACTGGCTCATTTGCAAGGTCATGCTTAGCTACCTTTGCCCTGCCTAGGGATAGCAACACCCACAGTGGACTGTGCCCTCCTGTATCAATCATCCATCAAGACAATCCTTCCCAGACATGGCCAGAGGCCAGTGTCACCCCTTGGATGACTCTGAGTTGAGTCAACTTGAAACTGAAGCTCACTAGGACAGCACCTATACCCCCAGTGCTGGGGATGGGTGGGTGCTGAGACAGGAGGATAGCAGCAGCTTGCTAGTTAGCAACCTAACTCCAGGGTCAGTGAGAGACGCTGCCTCAAGGGATAAGGCAGAGAGTGACGCTGCAGCAAACCTGATGTCCTCCTCTGGCACCTGTATGTCCACATATATCACCCACACATGCACACTTAAAATAAATTAGTTAGATAAAAAAATAAATGCATTAAAAGGAACTAGAGGGCACACTTAGTTGGCAGAGGTGGCATTCTATTTAGAAACCATTACCAGTGTCTCCAGCCATATCTACCTACATGCCGCCTGGAGCCAGCCAGGTCTCCCGATATGCCAGGGTTTCTCCCTAGAGATATTTTCGTCTGTCCTGACAGAGGGATTCCCCCGACACCTGGTATGGATCTCACAAGCCTCCAGAGTCTTGTGTACCTCTACATTGAGAGACACTCAGGACTGGAGAGATGGCTCAGTGGTTAAGAGCACTGCCTGCTCTTCTAAAGGTCCTGAGTTCAATTCCCAGCAACCACATGGTAGCTCACAACCATCTGTAATGAGATCTGGTGCCCTCTTCTGGCCTGAAGGCATGCTTTCAGGCAGAATACTGTATCCACAATAAATAGAGAGACACTCATGCACCTGTTTTAGACAGCCCTGCTACGGGAGTCTCAGACTGGAAGTCACTCAAATGTCCCTTTGGTAGCAAAAAGAGAGTCACCTGCAATCCCAGGACTTGGGAGGCTAATGCAGGAGGATCACTGTGAGTTCCAAGTCAGTCTGCGCTACAAAATGAGACCCTGTCTCAAAAAAAGAAAAAAAAATCAACCAACCAACCAGGATCCTAGATGGGTAGATGGTGGTGTCCCTGCATGCAAAGCAGAAAACACTGAATCTTCAAAATTACACACAGGAAGTGGAAGAGGGAAACTCTAGAACGCTCATGCATGGAGTGGAGGATCTAACTAGACTGGCAGAGATAGTCCATGTTCATGGACAGCCAAACTCAACACCAGCAACTTGGTCTGCAGACCCAATGAATTGTCAATCAAAATCCAAGGTTTCATAGAGAGACAAAAGACCCAGAAAGGCTCATGCACATCAGACTTCCCGCCGTTAAAGAGCTGCAGTGATAAAGTCAGCATGGCAGAGGAAGGACAGTATAAATGCAACAGACGGAGCTCTGATGAGGGAGAAGTGGTATTAGTCATTCAAAAGACAGCACCAGTGAACAGTCCCCAGCCACACAGAGGAACAGCCCAGGCCAAGACCTGCCAGCCTTCACCCAAGTAACTCAGAATGGATAGCAGTGTACTGCGCTGTACAGGAGCCATCTCAGCTTCCTAGACAGGAACAGGAAGTTACCCGGACGACCAGGGATGCAGTGGTGATGATCCAGACCCAACCCCAAAGACATGGTCAATGAAAGAAATGGTTGCCGAACTTGACTTCATTAAATTAAGAAGTTCGAGGGCTGAAGAGATGGCTCCTCAGGATGTTCTTGCAGAAGGCCCAAGTCTGGTTCCCAGCACCCACATTGGGCAGCTCTAACTCTAGTTCCAGGAGCTCTGACGCCCTCTCCAGGCCTCCATGGCCACTGCACTCATGTGCATATACTCGCATAGACACATAAATGAAAGTAAATCAAATTTTGAAAACAAATAATGAAAACTACAATTTTCTGATCTGCAAAGGCCATGCCAAAAGAAGAGACCTGGAGAAAACAATTGCAAAACATCCATCTGATAAAAAGAGGTGGCGCTTCATGGCGGAGAGGGTGCTGGGGGCAGTGCAGGCCTATGGGTGAGGGCTTGACCCCAGGTGTATGTGAAAAGCTATCTCAAACTCTCACTTAGTCTACCCTGAGGCTTCATCCTCCTGTTCAGTGCTGGACTGTCCCGGGCACGACAGACTATATCCCCCGAGCTGTGACCCAGAAGAATTCCTTCATCCCTAAGTCATTTCTGTCACAAAGACAAGAAAAGTTATGGTCACTATACCTGACAGCTCTAGCTGTAAATGGGGACACTGAGGCTTAGGGAGGTGACAAGATTGACTCTGTAAGGATAGCAGAGTCAGGATTTGAACCCAGATCAAGTAGAACTCCAGAGCCACATTCAAAACCCCAAGATTTCTCTTCCCACCCGCAGGGAAGCATGGGGACAGAGCCAGCACCCTACCTCCTCAGGGCTCTGCCTAGAGGTACCAGACCCACACAACCACACAGATCACCCACACAACCACACAGATCACCGGGAGGGAGGCATGAGGGTGGAGCAGGTAGGGCAACAAAGCCACAGCCTCGGGGTCCTTGCTGGTGCCCATGGCTAATGCCAGCAGCTCTGCCAGCCTCCTCCTTTCATCTCTGTAAAGAACGGATGTGGCTTCAGGCACCCTGATACCCCAGAGGTTGGGCAGAAGGCTTTCTCAGGGGAAAACAAAGAAGAAGCAACTCACAGGGGCAGGCATCTTCAGTCACAAAGGTGACACCTGACACTTCTCACCATGGAGCTTGCTGACAAGCACCTTCAAAGGACAGCAGTGGGCCAGCTTGCTGGCTTTTGTCCCCGTGTCACTCATACGCAGAAATGATTTTTCCTGCGCACTGCAAGTTATTTTGGTTTAAAGCAGCCAAACCCAGCGTAAACCCAAGAGAGAGAAAAGAGAAGAGGAGGAAAGAGCCATCCCGGCAGAATCAGACACAGGGCGTGTGGGCAAAAGCAGCATGAGAAACGACCTTGATCACAAGGTCACACAGGGAGAATGGACTGAGTGGCAAAAGGTGAGATGGACTCAGAGAGACACTAGGCATGGGGTATCTTCAGGCCACTTTTACACCCAGAACGCCACATCTGTTATGCTAGAGGGGTGAAGGAAGTTTCAGGGAGCCCTTAGGTATCCCTGAACACGGTGACACTGTGTCAAAGCTCTGCCAGGGACCCGGACACAAACACTATAGAGACACTGCACCGAAGTCCCTGGAGGCCAGGAGAGCTGTGATATGGTGTGACACCCCCCCCACACCTCTGTCTCCCATCATCAATACCTCTAAACAATACAGTGCACCAGGACAAACAGCAGCCACCTCTGTCCCCTTCATCAACACCTCTAAACAATACAGCACACCAGGACAGATTTTTCCTTCTCACCACTGTAGAAAGTCTCATCAGGCAGCACGGAATGGCTAAGAGTTTCCAGAATCTTCCATTAGAGATTGGGGCGGGGAGGTGAGCTGTGTTTCTGGCTACACATGATACTGATTTAACTTGAAAAAGCTTTAATACATAAAGAACCCAGGTATACTCCTGTGGCCATGCTATAGAGACAAGACTCAAACCTGCTTGGCCACCTCCAAGAAGGTGGCTTTCAGTGTGTCATCACAGAATGGGCACTGGCTTTTCACTTTCATTCCTTCAGAAACTCAACAAGAGAGACTCCCCCCTCACCCCGCCCCAAGGCAAGTGAAAAATAGCATGAAAGTTTCTGATTGTCCCAATTTGAGTCATGTGACTTCCTCTTGTGGGAATGAGCAGGGTTAAGTCACAGACTTGATGGACATGTAGAACGCATGATGGCCACTCTAGGAGTAGAGGTGGACACACCAGGCTTATCTGCCACTTGCTGGCCCGAAACTACATAAGGACCTGCCCACCTCACCAGGTAGACGTCCCCAAGTCTGTTATCCAGGAAGCTGCCTCACAAGGCTAGGCCAGTCACAAACAGGACCATACACTGAGAGCTCTGCGGGTCCTCCATGAGTGGTCAGCCTCACCATCCCATCCCATCCCATCCCATCCTGCAGGAGGACAAGCCGAGGCTCAGAGAGGCACAGGGCTATGTGGGGAATGCACAGCTTGTTCAGTCAGAGATGGAGTCAAACCTGATGCCAGTGGACTCAACACTCCCGCTCTAAACCTACATATTGATCACCATGACCCTGAGAAAAACCCCTGAAGGGGGAATCAAGCTCTCTAGAGAGGCAGGAGACTTCTCTGATGAAACAGGAAGTGGCCAGTACACTGTGAGTCCACACTCACATGTAATCAAGCTCTACACTCACAAGGATTTGGGACTCTAAGTGGTGCAGTGGAATCACATGGGTGACCTGTGTGGCTCAAGACTTCGAGGTCTCGCTCCAGGGATGCTGACTTAGTAGGTTTGGAAAAGGCCCCAAATGAACTGGTTCCCAAACAGCAAAGATGCTGCAGGTCCAAGAACCTTTAATCCCAGCATGGGAAGGGGCAGGCGAGGGGGACATAGGCAGGCAGATCTCCAAATTTGAAGCCAGCCTGGTTTACAGAGTGAGTTCCAGGACAGCCAGAGCTACACAGATAAACCCTGTTTCAAAAAACAAAACAAAACTCGGTCAGGAAATTAATGAACAACAACAACAAAATGTTGTTCTCATTTAGTAATACCCTGGATATTTAGTAAAAGCAAACAGAAAGTCTCTCGCGCACAAGGGTGAACGACCTCTGCTTCATCTCCCAGGCTCCCCATCCCCAGCACTCATTGGCTCAGCCAGCATCTGTTTACATATGCTTTCGAACAGGGCAGAGTCGAGCGGTTGTGTAAGAAGATGGTATACAGGTAACAATATTTACCCTCTGGCTGAGTTCTGGCACGTGGGTCCATCCAGGTGGCAGAATTCACCAGGAGACAATCATATCTAAGATGAACTTTCTTCTTTTCTTCGTTTGCTTTTATTTTTTTTTTCAAGACAGGGTTTCTCTGTGTGGCCCTGGCTGTCCTGGAACTCGCTCTCTAGACCAGGCTGGCCTCACTCACAGAGATCCGCCTACCTCTGCCTCCTGAGTGCTGGGATTAAAGACGTGTGCCACTACTGTCCAGCAAAAACGAATTTCCAACCCAAAATTATAACCCACAACAAGAGCAGAACCCAGACCAGAAGCCTCTAAAAACAGGCCAATTCTCCACGGGCTCTGCTGGCTACTTTCTCATTGCTACGACAGAGGTTTAGGGAAGGGAAGACTGATTCCACTCACAGGTGGAGGGGATACAGTCCTTCATGGCAACAGGCAGAGCCAGTGACTGGGTCTCTTCACCTCCTGCCATCTGGAAGTGGAAGGAGGAGGAAGGGGAGTAGGGCTAATAAACCTTCACCCCCACCCAGCAGCCCATTTCCTCCTCTTAAAAGTTTAACAACCTCCTGGGACAGCCAGCAACTAGGGACCAAGTGTTGGAACACGTGAGACTGGGAAGGGTGGGGTGTTGGCCATCTAAATCAGAACAGATGCTAAAAGCAACCCCAGGGCAGAATCTATGCTTGGCAGGTCAGTTCTTCCCTCGAGAAATGGCAGTGACAGTAACAGTGAACACCTACTGTGTACCAGGCATTGGGCCCGATGCTTCCCAAGTCCCAGGCCCTCCTTTCCAATGATGTGAGAATAGGATTCATTGCTTAGGCTGGAGAGGTGCCTCAGAGGACCCAGGTGGCGTTCTCACCGCACACATGGCAGCTCACACTGTTTGGAACTCAGCTCTAGGGACTCTGGCAACTCTCTTCTGACCTCTGCAGGCAGCAGGCATACAGATGGTACACACACACACACACACACACACACACACACACACACACACACACACACACACGTACATGTAAAACACTCACACACATAGCATAGAAGTTAAACATTTTTAAAGACTTGCTGATCAGAGATGGGTCTCTCCACTTGTCCAGCTTCACACAAAAAAATCCAAGCCCTGTCAGGACGAGTGGGGTGCTGCAGTGGGACATCCTGAGTTTGTCTATGAGCGACTGAGGCCAAGGAGGTGTGGAGTGTTACAATGAATGAGCAAATGGCCAGCCATCCAGGTCAGAACCAACCATGTGTCAATGTAAGCCCAGATTCAAAGGGGCATTCCCTCCCATCCCAAGCCTGGAAACACCAGGCACCTTCTGTCCCTGTTCTATTTATTTATATGTGTGATATGTGTGTATACATGTTTATTTGTGGGGGGGGTAGAGGTCAATGGTGGGTTTTTTTCCTCAACACTCTCCACTTTTTATTTTTTATTTTTTGGAGACAGGGTTTCTCTGTGTAGTCCTGGCTGTCCTAGAACTAGCTCTATAGACCAGGCTGGCCTCGAACTCAGAGATCCGCCTGCTTCTGCCTCTCAAGTACTGGAATTGCTAGGATTAAAGGTGTGTACCGCAACTGCCCAGCATCCACCTTTTTGTTGGACAAAGGGTCTCTCACTAAACCTGGAGCTCACCGATTTGGGTAGACTTGCTGGTCAGAGACCCTGGAATCCTCCTATCTCCACACCTCCAGGGCTGGGATTGCAGGAATGTCTTGCTTTTTATATGGGTGCTGAGGAACCCAACTTAGAGCCCAATTTAGAGCCAAATGAATGCTTGTGTGCCAAGCACTTGTCCTACTGAGCCATCACCCAGTGAGGTCCCTTCCTAAGTCCAGCCTGTGTTCTTAGACGCCTGTCTCCAGTGACATCAGGGCTGAGCTGGCCATTCTGGGAAGATGTGTCCTTGACCATCTTGCCTGGAACTTCCCTGATCCCAGAAACAGCCTTAAAAATGGGCAGCATTTACTCAACAGCCCAGATGGTTCAGAGGGAACCATTAGACCCCAGCAGCAGGTCTACCGCTCAAAAAGCCGCCATGAATCTGTACTCCAGAGTGACCACAATGCTAATACGTTGGGGCACTGCCAAGTACCCTGGACTGCACCCCCAACCCCAGCCACTCATCAGGGGACCTCAGTAGCAAGACAGCAGCTGGTGCAGAGCCTCCGGCCCCACAGTGACCATGCCCAGAGAGCTGGACCTCAAGGCAGATGGGAGGTGTATGACACCACCTAGTAGGTGACAGCCCCACTGTACCAGCTTCACCCAGACTCAAGGAATAAAGGTTCCCCAGTCTCAACAGCACAGGACAGACACCCTGTGCTGGCAGGGCTTGTAGAGTCAGCACATTTCACGCATGTACGCCTGCATAAATGTTTGCTCCTGTGGGTTGGACGCCTCAAGCAATGGTGGATTTTTAAAAATCTTTCCTTCTTCCACAAACCCCTAGGTAAATAATAAATGGCAGAAAGAAACAAAGTATATATTTGAATGAGGAGAAGCCACCCCTACCCCTCCCCATCTACCTGGGCAGGAGACATGTCGCATGCCTGTCCCTAGGTCTGCTGTGCCCTTCAGTTTCCCAGATGTCGTAAGAGTCATGAACAAGAGGACAACAGTGTCCTTGACTGGTCCCTTTTCCCACCCCAGGCTCTGAGCCTCAGCACCCTGTAGCCCACAACTTCCTCCATCACCCTAACTTCTTCAGACATTGTCTCCTTCTGCCCAGGAGCTGGAAACCAGTTCCATCAGAGGCCGGGCCATGGTGGCGCACGCCTTTAATTCCAGCACTCGGGAGGCAGAAGCAAGTGAATCCCTGTGAGTTTGAGGCTAGCCTGATCTACAAGAGCTAGTTCCAGGACAGCTAGGATTGTTACAGGGAAACCCTGTCTTGAAACAAACAAACAAACAAACAAACAACAAACAACAAAACAAAACCCAGCTCCATCAGAACCAGGCTGCCCATCCTCCCAATCACACCTGGCTGCTCAGAGGCCTCCCACTGTCCCTCCCTCCCTAAAACTACAGGCATGTCCCCCTCACCCCAGGACCTTTGATCCCCAGGGCCCTCCCTGCTACTTGACTGGCTGCCTAACACTGAGGAGATGCAAAGCAAAGCTTGCTGTCCCATCATCAGGTGAAGGAATGAAGTCATCCCTGCCTAGCCCCTCCCACTCTGCTTCCTCCAGGCTGAGCTGGGCATGCAGCTTCTCCCATCTTTCACATATGACGTCACTTTGTCTACTTCCAGGTACTGTATTCACGAGCCCCAGATAAATATTTAATCACAGTAACATAAGCGAGCCTGTCTGCTGAAATGGCCTTGTACGCACACTCCTCTGACTTAGCTGTGACATATATGTGCATAATACAGGTGTATATTATTATAATACATAATAATCCCTCATGTACAATGCAAAGCCCCCAAAGAAATGCACACCCCAGCCCAGGCAGAAAAGCAGCTTGACAACTGTGGCCATTCCTGAGGGAGGCAAATGCCCACTGCAACCCGGGGGACATAACGGGAGCCACTCGGCCGGCCGCCGTGCAGCTAATTTACAAAGTACCTACTGTATGCTAGCCTGTATAAAATTCACTCCACTGTCCCCAGTCAAAGACCCATTTCATAGGGGAGGAAACAGGCTCAGAGTGGCACATACCTGCCCCTATTACCAAGCTGTTGACCACGAGGCCTCCAGCCCTCCTAACACAGAATAAGGCAAGGACACTAGGGGTGGACATCTAAAAACAAAGTCTCAAAGAGGTCTTAGCCCTGTCTGGGGTGGAGGACAGGAGAAGGGGCCACCAGGGCGATGTACACAAAACAAAGGGCAGCCAGAGTTGCTCAGTGAAAGACTGGACCAGAACTGATGGCCTCACAGAACTCAATGGGAATAAGAAGTGGACAGGACCACAGAGAGCTGTTCTCCGGGCCTGTCCAGGGTCGCACATCCAAAGTCCTATAACAATGTACTTCTTTCCCTTGCAGTTGGACGATTTCTCCTAAATCCTTCCACGGTGTGCCTCGCTCTCTGCCCCAAATCCCAGAAATCTTCCTGAGCTCTTCTTTGTCCCCAACGACCGAAACAGGAATAAAAATAGACCAGAGGAGAGGAGGCGCAGGCTGTACCATGCCAGCATCCCAGGGTTGTGTGTGTGCACGTACATCCATGTGTGGATGCAGGTGCTCGTGTGTGTATATGCGTGTGTGTGCACATGTACACACGCTCATGCATGTGCACAGACACAGATTTTGAAGGGCAGGAGAGCTCGAAAGGGCTAGCAGTCATCTGCCCCATCTTACAGATGGGGAAAACTGAGGCAAAAGCAGGTGGCCTTTCTGGAAACAAAAGGTGTCGGGGTCAGCATTTCAAGGCCCTCTGCCACATCCCCTATCCCAGAAGCCCCGTGACCTGATTAAGGGTAGTTAGGGTTCCTGTCTCTTTTGCCAACAGCAAGCTCAGAGTAGGGCAGACTGTACATTTTGGGAACAGGTCCCAATTCCAGAATGGAAATGGGTCCTCCCTCCCTCCCCGCAGAGGAACTGCCTCTACAGCTAGCTGGCAGGGGTGGGGAGCCATCATCTACAAGGATACAGTGAAATGTCCCCTAGTGCCTTACCCTCTTGACCATCCTCCATCTTGCATGGTACCCGAGATTTGAGAATCATTCTGTCTTGGTGTCTGTGTCTCTGGGTCTGTGTGTCTGTCGCTGCCTTTGTGTATGTGTGTCCCCCACACCCTCACTGTTTGTTTATGTGTCTCTGCCTTTGTCTCTCCTCTTCCCTCCCCAGTCAAGGTGGGGGTGGGGGCAAAAAAATATCCCAAGATCCCCAATTTAAAGTAAAGTCGATGCTGTCGGCTCCCCTTCCTCACAGCTTCATAATCAAACTTGTGAGGGCGGACGGGCGGGAGCGAGCAGTGAAGATCCTCGGAGAGGGTACAATCAAGACAATTTTTAAGATCATGGAGTATTAGACCGGTCCCAACTGGGTTTACTAATCAAACAGCCAAATCCTTCATAACCAGCCAATCCCTACAGGGCAATTAAATCCTTCCCCTTTAAAACACTTGCCACACTGTCTGGGGACAGAAAGAAAAATTTGCAAAATTCATTTGATAAATTAGCCAGGGAAAAAAAAGAAAAGAGGGAATCAAGCTTTGTTCTTTTCATTTTTTTTAATTATGGAATTCACAATGCCTGAATAATGTTTAATAAGAACTACGAAAATTCCTAACAGTATTACAACACAACACAAAAGAATTAACCTGGTTACCATGAAAAATTGCATATTTAATTAAGAACAGAGAGTTCAAAACTATCCAGAGACTTTCAAAGTGCGGTTGCCTGAGGGGCCAAATTACATGCTTCCAGGGCTGCTAACGGAGTTAGTGCGTTCAGTCATTACCCAGGCGTCCCCATTAAGTGACTCTGGGCAGATGACATCAAATTCATTTCAAAAGCACCAGGAACTGAAGCACTCACTTGAGCAGTTGAAGGGAAAGCAACTACCCTGCTGGTGCAATCAGACCCCTTGTTGATAAAGGCAATAATTAAAGAATAATGTTAATTAGCTGCTTTTATTTGAAGAGAAGTGTGGTAGTTGGAGGGCTTCCAGGCTGTTGAGGTGGGAGTCATGCTTTCTCTCAAAGAAGGGGGGCCGCTGTGGGAGTGGGGAGCACGAAGCCCACAGGAAAAGAGATGCGGCTGAGAGAAGTCCAAGGCAGGGCCGAGCACAGCCCAGAGCTTCAGGAGGGGCAGCCAGACGGGTGAGGCTGGGTCCCCACGTGCAAACTGGACAGTCACCCCAAGGCACTCAGGGGGCAGCTCAGAGACTCAGGACTTCACTACTGCCACCATGGCAGATGCGGGCAGAACTGGCCTCCTTAACCAAGCCCTGACACACCCACTCAACCCCTACTTCCCGTCACACCTATTCCCCTCACACACTCTCCCGTCACACCCATTCCCCTCACACACTCTCCTGTCATACCCATTCTCCTCACACACTCTCCCGTCACACCCATTCCCCTCACACACTCTCCCATCACACCCATTCCCCTCACACACTCTCCCGCCACACCCATTCGCCTCACACTCTCCTGTCACACTAATTCCCCCA
>PVIU01013985.1:0-31183 GCA_004026605.1 Ondatra zibethicus | reverse complement strand
ACATGCCCTCCCATCACACCCATTCCCCTCACACACTCTCCCATCACACCCATTCCCCTTACACACCCTCTTGTCACACCCATTCCCCTCACACACCCTCCAGTCACACCCATTCCCCTCACACGCCCTCCCATCACACCTATTCCCCTCACACACTCTCCCATCACACCCATTCGCCTCACACACTCTCCCGTCACACTCATTCTCCTCACACACTCTCCCATCACACCCATTCCCCTTACACGCCCTCCCGTCACACCCATTCCCCTCACACACCCTCCCGTCACACCCATTCCCCTCACACGCCCTCCCATCACACCTATTCCCCTCACACACTCTCCCGTCACACCCATTCGCCTCACACACTCTCCCGTCACACTCATTCTCCTCACACACTCTCCCGTCACACCCATTCCCCTCACACACTCTCCCGTCACACTCATACCCCTCACACTCTCTCCTGTCACACTTCCTATTTGGCCATTTCTCATCACACCCACTCTCCTCACAGACTTTCCTGTTACACTTCCTACTTGGCTGCTTCCTGTCACTTCCAGTCATTCCACACAACCTATAACACACTCACCGTCTCCCCCAACCACTTTCTGTCACAACTGCACATGAATAATATGAATCAGCTCCTCCTTTTCTACAGAAAACAACTTCTCCCAAGATGGCAGCCACCATATCTCTCCCTTCCCAGGTTCTTCATGGAGCGTGGCTGACACGCCTGTCATTGAGGAATGGAGTCTCTCTCCCTTTGGACTCGGCTGACCGTTGCTGAAGGCAAAGCTGACAGAAGTGACAACCAATGTCCAAGCCTAATGACGAAAGCCAAATTTCCACCTTTTCTCTGGAAACCTGAACACTGCGCAGTGGGGAGAAACCACCGGGCAGGCCATGCGGTGGCACTCCTGCGGGCAGCCGAGCCAGCTGACGCCCAGCTATCAAGAATGGTGACAGCCACTTCAACTGGGCACTGCCTGACTGACAGACCCTGTGAGCCCTACAGTCATGACCCCCACAAGACTTGCGTGTCTTGTTACACGGCGATGACTGACTGATACATCTACACAGATGCATGATCTGCCTCACCCCACACTATGATGCTTCGCAGACCAGCTTGAGAAACACCGTTCCCAAAGAAAGCCATAACCCACCTCCACCGCACTACAAGAAGGGCCCAGCACACTGCAGGGTCGAGGCAAAGAGCCTGAAAGCAGTGTGTGGAGGCCACACACTCCCCAGTGCAAAGTTCCCCGGGGGAAGAAGCAGGCTCAGCTAAGGCCGCTCACCCGCAGGACTCAGGCTGGATGGGATGTGAGGGGGCATCTGAGGAAAAAGGAGGGGGTCTGCCTTCCTTGGGATCCCCACCTTGGCAGCTAGGCTGGTAGTGGCAACTGGGCCTTTGTCCCTCCTGCTACCCACATTCCAGAAGCCTCCGCAGAGCCCTGCACAGCTCCGAAGGATTCTTTTCCAGAGCTGAGCATTTCAAAGTAGGCCACGGGCCGTGGGACCAACTCCCTCAATCATGGAGGCTGTGGAGGACTTCCTCTGAGGGATAGGCTGGCTTGGAGAGGCGCCAGGCTACTGGCCTGAGGGACCGGGTCTAGTGACCTCAGCTGGTGAGGAAGAGGAAATGGTCACAGATGTTCTCTGGTTCCTTCTATAGGAACCACGTCCTAAGCCTAAGGCTTATATGGGGAGCATTTGCAGGAACTCTGGCCCTGGCTCCCATTCCTGTTAGGCATCTCTGTCTCCTGCGTGCCACCGCACTCATCAGCCAGCACACAAACCAGCTTCAGGAGAAGGGAGAGGCAGCTGGAGGTACAGTGGCCCCTTCCCAGTGACACCAATAACAGGCAGGTAAGCCTGTGTGTGCAGACGCTGCTCAAACTGCCTGGCTCTGTTGTGTGGCGTGGGGCAAGTCACTGAAAACAGGAGATTAACAAGGCCCACATCATAGTGTCACTGTGGGAACAAAATCACTTGAGTGGGGGTACTGAGGAAGCACTGAGGGTCTAACTGATCATTAAATCCGAACAAAAAAAACAAAAGCTAAATATTTGAGGGCTGGCAAGACGGCTCAGAGGGTGCTTGCCACTAAGCCTCATGACCCGAGTTCAATTCCCAGGACCCACATAGTAGAATGCAAGAACTGACCCCTCACAAGCTGTCTTCTGACCTCTGCAGACACACCGTAGCACATGTGTGCATGCACACACAAATAAATGTAATTAAAAATATATATTTAATATACACTTTTTGAAATACTAAACTTCTCAGCATGTCTTTCATCTGTGGTGATATGCCTGCCCATTTTCCAGACAGTCTACAGTGAAGCCAAGAAAAGCAAGATCACCTTCACTCAGTTCCAGAACTGGCCACAGCGGATCCCCAGAGAGTGTGACATCAGGGACCACGCAAGCTACAAGAGAAGCCAAGCTTGAAGGAGCCTGGGGTCTATGGGAGAGGTAGGCTTAACCAGCAGCCCACCATTTTTGGTTACCTTTTCATCACTGTGACCAAACCTTCACTGAGGCGAAGGGATCTGTTTCAGCTCATGGTTTCCAAGGGCTCTGCTGGCCACATGTGCACACAGAACACCACAGCTGTGGGAACATAGGGCAGAAGAGCTTCACTGTGGACAGGGAATGAGCAGGGACAAGACACCCACAAGGACCTGTCCCTGGTGACCCAATTTTATAAGTGCCCAAAGGGAAAGGATGGTTCAACAGGGTTCTAGTTGGAGAGGGGATGGTAGGGAGGGGGCATCAATATGCCAAGGCTGTGGGGCAGAGGATCTGCCAGAGGCCTGGGGTAGAGAGTGGAAAGTACAAGAAATAATTGTTCAAGATCAGGTACAGAAGAGGGGCCAGGGCTGGAGTGTGGCTCAGAGGGGCAGGGGCTGGAGTGTGGCTCAGAGGGGCAGGGGCTGGACTGTGGCTCAGAGGGGCAGGCAGGGGCTGGAGTGTAGCTCAGAGGGGCAGGCAGGGGCTGGAGTGTGGCTCAGAGGGGCCGGCAGGGGCTGGAGTGTAGCTCAGAGGGGCAGGCAGGGGCTGGAGTGTGGCTCAGTGTTAAAACACTGGCCTAGCATGTGCAAGAATTGGGACGTTAATCAAACAGTGGTAAACCTGAGCCCTAATCTGATGAGTTAAAATGAATATGTCAAACCCTTGTGTAACTGCAAAGAAAACCAATGCTACATTAGAAAATACTCAAGAAAACAGTAAAGGAATGGAGGACCAGGGGGCTGGAGAGATGGCTCAGTAGTTAAGAGCACTGGCTGCTTTTCCAGAGGTCCTGAGTTCAATTCCCAGCAACCACATGGTGGTTCACAATCATCTGTAATGAAATCTGGCACCCTCTTCGGGCCTGCAGGCACACATGCAGAGAGAACACTGTATAATAAATAAATAAATCTTTAAAAAAAAAAAAAGGAACAAAACAGACATCGGACACCTAAAAGACCAGGCTAACCTCAAACTCAGAACTCCACCTGCCTCTGCTACAGCTGGTTCTTACCTGATCTATAAACACCCCACTGTGTGAGCATGGTGGGGAGCCAAAGGCAGTCCAGGCAAGCAAAGTCCAGGGGGAAGTGACAGGGCCTCTGTCCAGCTGCCAATGGTGGCGAAGGGAGTAGAGAATGGAGGTGAACCCCTTGGTTGAGTGACAGACTAACAGGAGGAGGATGGGAGACAGGGAGCCAACAGTTTCTGTCCTGTGGATCTGAGCGGTCCTCGGGTGGAGGCCCAGGGGAGAAGAGTTCAATCTGGTCATCTGGACCTAGAGACATCTTTGCCACACATGGTCAAAAGGTGTCCATAGTGACTGAGAGAGCTGCTCTCGCAGAGGACCTGGGTTCGGTTCCCGGCACCCACAGAAGGACGTGGATGATGTTTTATGAGGCTACAGCTCACAACCACCTCTCACTCTTCCGGTCCCCACAGGCACCAGTTACCTCCATGGTCTATATTCACACATGCAAGACAGACATACAGATAAAATTAAGTAAATACAGGTACAATAAAATTTTACAATGTTGATAAAAGCAAAAGTTGGAAGCTGTGTAAAGAAAGCTGCCAAGCTGGTAGGGTTGGGTGGAGAGCAGATAACTAGGGGATACGGCAAGTCACCTACGGGACAAAGTGAAGAGACACCGAGAAGGACCTGAGAGGGATCACCAACTTAAAGGCCAACAGAGAGCAGTGAGCCTCAAAAACAAACCAAGAAGTGACATCAGGAGGTGGGACGGGAAGAGGAGGACATAGCGGGGGGGGGGGGGACTGTGAGGAGGTGGCAGCTGGAAGTAGCTGCAGGGTGGGTGGAAGAGTTAGGGACAGAAACGGTATATGCAGATGACATTCTAGAAGGTGGTTAAATAGAAGGGGCAGCTGGCCTCTTGGATTTCCTGGAGACAAAAACACGGGGCCACCCCCACATCCTCATGCTGTCACTTCTTCACTGTGACCAAACACCTAATGGGCACCTTGAAGGGGGAAGGGCTACTCTGGATGACAGAGCACGGTCCAGTGTCATGGTGGCAGGGGAAGGATCTCCGGGGAAGTGGGCAGGACAGACAGACATAAGCCCAATGTCCCTTAATGGCCCGCTTCCTCCAGAGGGCCCCAACTCACAAAGGTTGCCCAGACTCCCTAAAGGGAGCCACCAGCTGGGGACCAACTCTTCAAACACATGAGCCCTTGGCGGACATTTCTCTTTCAAACCCTCACACCTGCAGTCAGATGCTGCCCACCCTCCCGAGGGCAGGAAGTTGCTTGTGGCTATGAGCTCTCTTCTGCCTGCATTTTGCTTAATCAACTCCTTCTCATGGCCTGAGCATCACCTACACAGGGTGGCCCCCATCGCCAGCCACCCTGAGTGGACAGGCACCCCATCTGACTTGGACACTTCTCTTTCCTCCATTTCCACGTCTGTGCTTCCTCATCTGTTTGGCACTTACAGATCCCAGCAGGCTCCAGGGCCTGCTCACAGCACCCAATTAAAATGAAGCTGGCCATTTACTTGATGAGTGACAGACGCTGAGCAAACACTCTGGCCAGACAGCCTGGGATGGAGCCCTGGGTGATCTTGGGCTTATGGACCACTCTGGAGCTCAGAGACTGCATCTACAGTCTAGGGTAACTACAGCCCCCAAAGACAGTGAAGATCAAATGAGAAAATGGGGTGGTGATGGGAAGGGGTGAAGCAAAGCCCGGAAGGAAGGGGAAGACATCAAACTCACGGGTGCTAAGTTCACCGGTAGCCTGTGCTGCTGCTTGGAAAGGATGGGGGATGGAGTAAGCTGTTAAATGAAAATCTGAAAAACTTTTTAATACAGTCTACAAGTCCGTCTCCTTCCTTCTTTATCAACGACACGATTTATTGAGCGGGGAAGCCATATTGACTAAATAAATCTTGATAACGACCACCACAGGAATCAATAGCTGCTTATTATCAGTCCAGTCCGGAGTTTCATCTTGTGGAACACCAGCCACAGGACTGGGGATGGTGGGAAGGTGGGCTGGATGGCGGGGAGCACTCACTATCCATCCAGACTAGGGAATGTTCTAGAGCAGTGGTTCTCAGCCTTCCTAATGCCATGACCTTTAATACAGCTCCTCATGTTGTGATGACCTGCAGTCATAAAATTATTTTCGTAGCTACTCCATAACTGCACGAATCTTACTGTTATGAATCATAATGTAAAAGTCTGGATTTTCCCATGGTCTTAGGTGACCCTCCTAAGGGGTCGTGACCCACAGGTTAGGACCACTAGTCTGGACTCACTGACTAAACTACTGCCCAGGCTGTTCTGGCTGGGGCCAGGATCATTTCCTAGAGTTGATGGTGGAAGGTTGTTTGAAGAGGCTGGGGAGACAGTGCTTGCCTGGGGCACACAAGCTCAGGATTCCACTCCCGCACCACATAAACCAGGGGTGGTGCGCACATCTGTGATTCCCACACTGGGGAGGAAGAGACAAGAAGAGCAGACTTAAAGGTCATCCTTGGCTACACAGCAAGTTTGAAACCAGCCTAGGCTATAGGAGACTGTTTTGAAAAGGAGGGGGAAGAGAGGGAAGGAAGGAAGGAGGGAGGGAGGAGAAAGACAAGTGCAGGGAGTGCAGGTGCCCTGCAAGGCACCCTGGTCATTCACAGAGACCGGCAGGTCCTGGGTTACAGCCCTGACAATGCCACCTGTGGGAAATATGGCACTGGATTGAGCAATAAAATGAGAATCGACTGGGGCTTTGGATCACAGAGCAATGTGAGCCAAGGCTCTCACTTCTATCTGGCTTGAATAAAGACACAAGAGACACCAAACTGCATGGGCACCCCAAGGACGTGCTCTGACCTCCCCAACCCTCATCTCCCAGCTGGCTCAGTGGACCAAGCAGGAAGAAGCTGATTATGCTGGGCTAGAGGAGGCCATGGGGCACCACACCTATGCATCACCTGAACTTAAGTCCCTCTCCCGCCAGATATCAGAGCGGCCACCTCCACCCAGAGACTTGGTACTCTGAAGTGGATTGAGAGAGGAGGCCCCAAAGTGAGAGAGATAGGAGCAAGAGATGCCAGAGAGACAGGGACAAACTGGCTCCAGGCCGTGGTCAAGGGCCTCTGTGTCTTATCTCACATCCCGAAAAGAGGGGGACTAGACCTGATACCTATCCTACAGATAAGGAAACTGAGACAGAGAGGTTGCCCAATGCCTCCCTGCTCAGGTCCAAGGGTCACTCACAGCAGTTACATCTCCAGACTGGACTCTGACTTTAGACTGGAGTCACTGTCCGCACACTCTCAGCTCCTCTCTGCTCCCTGAGTGGATAAGCATGACATCTGGTGAAAGATGCCACCTACCTATGTCCTGTCACCATGACAGCTGTCCCTAAGTGCTTTGAGTTTTCTATGACTGAGGCTGGCAAACCATTGCAGGTGGCCCACAGCCACTGGAAATTAATTCATAGCCACATTAATTAAAAGGGGGCTGGAATTGGGGTCACCAGTTTCTAAAGCAAGACGCACAGAGCTAAAGATAAACCAGGCTCACCACTGGCCTGAGGCCGAATGGTTTCCATTAGCTCGAGTGCTCCAGAGTGACTCCTGAGGGGAGGGGAGAAGGAAGAAGGAACGAACGAATGAATGAATGAATGATCAAATCAGTGGGAGCAGCTGAGGAGTATTTCAGAAAGGATGATGGGGTTCTCTCTAAATGGGGGCTACAGAAGCAGGGGTCAGCAAACCAGAGGAAGAGCTCCGGGAAGGACGGGACGGACAGTCAGGGCAAAGGGCTGTGGTTGGAATGGGCTGGGTGCTGCCAGGAAACAGTGACGATGCCATAGAGGCACGAAGGCAGGAGGCAAAAGAGAGACATTTTGGACCAGAGTTAGAGCACCATGACAGCTCCCTCAGAATTTGATGGACATCTTAGAGGGCTTTTCCCAGCAGTGGGAGCCCTAGGTTTGTGACCTCACTTTCTGTGTGCTGCCTCCATGACGCGCACATGAAGATGGGGTGCATAGCAAAGAGAGCGCACTGGGCCTGCCCCAGCTCCTCTGTGTGCTGCATCCCACTGTGGAGGCTGCAGTTAAGACCTGTCTTCTTCCCTAGATTCTCTACAAAACACTCCCTTGCAACCCTGACCAACAAAGCCACCAACATGCCCACCTGCAGGGGGGGGGGGAACCAAGCCTCAAAAGAGAAAGTAGGACACGTGGCTAGCAAGTGGCAGAGCTGGGATTTGAACCCTGGCAGTGCCATGCATAGTCATGAGACTGAAAGGGGAAGTGGGTGAAGCGGGTTAACTAGTTAGAAAATAAAGTTCCCGAGGCATTTCCTGTGTTTGACAGTGCAGCAACTGTCCTCTGGGAGAGGAGGGGGACACAGGGGCAGGCGGTTCCTACAGCACAGCTGGAACCTGAGGCCCCGCCTCCTGCCTGCTCCAGGTCCGTGATATATGCAGCTCTCTGCGCACGGGGCCTTTGCACACACTGTTCCCACTTTGGGGAGTGTTCCCTGACCGTGGCCCTCAGATCCCTGCTTGAAAAGTCATTGTTTCCAGGAAGCCAGGTACAGACGACTTCTTGGTCACATTCCAGCATCTGGTGACAAGCTCAGTGTCCAGATGTGTGTTCACCTTGCCTGTGCCTGTCACCTTGCAGCTCTCTGGCACCCAGCCTTCCTCCTTCCTGCTAACATCTATTGCCATCTTTACCCTCTAACCACACAGTTTACAAGTTATCTTAATTATGTTGTTACACTATTATTTATATAATTACTAATTATCGTTATTAGTGTCCCCATGAGTGTAAACACACATCTACAGAGTAAAACAACAGAAGTTATAAATTCCAGCTCTCTAGCATTTCTGTGTGCTGGCTTCCCAGCATTGAGTTTACTACCTCAATTTACTACCACTGCTATCCGCACTTTATATATGAGAAGCCATTGCTCAGAGAGGTTAAGCAACTCAGCCCAAGCCACACAGCTGGTAAACAGCAGGCAGAAGATTTGAGCCTTCAACACAGCCTACCGACACAGGTCCAGAGTTGCTCATGGGGGACAACAGGTATCGAATGACAAGCTGCTGAGTGGCGACCCTTTCAGGGGTCCCTGTCCAGGTAAGTGATCATCTCTCTGGTTTCCTCAGCCATAGCACCCAAACCTAAGCAGCCAACTGTCCGAGCCAATCCAGCAGAGCAGCTCCCAGGGACCCACTGATCCTGTCCAGTTTGAGTGACAGCGGCTCACACAGTCTTAAGCACCCTGGGCAGACAACCAACTCAGAGCAGAACGCCCGGGAATTGATTTTCTTCTGCCTTTCTTTTTAATGACAAACGTATATCCGGGAACCGCAGTTTGGTCTGGCTAGAGGATGGCAGAGACAGAGTGGGGGTCCTGAGCAGGCAGCCTCAGACTCTGTGCCACACCAATCTGGACTGTCAGGAGCCTTGGGGTCCCTAGAAGAGTTTTTTCTGACTCAAGGCACCTGTTAAAACAGCCATAACCAGGACAAGGTGACCTTGATAGCCAGTGATCTTGGCCCTCCAGTTGTCCTGACCCTCCATGGACCCCCACCCAATCCTTTGCGCTTTTGCGCTGGCTGTTCCCTCAACTGGAAACACCCTTCCCAGCACTAAAGCTCCTCATCTACAAGGGAACCGAAGCAGCTGTATTTCTGAGTTAAAATCTCCCAACAGCTTTCACGAGAAAGCATGCACATCCCAGTTCATCCACACCGACAGACAGATACATCTGTGGGCCACACAGGGTTCCATGCTGCAACTTCTGTCGCCTATGCAGGCGTCTGCATGATACTAGTAAAGCATACTGCAACACCCAAAAAGCCTCGAGACAACCTGCCAGGCTGGGCAGGTTCTGGCTGCTGCCCCACACCCTCTAAAAACACCTAAGAAGGAACAAGCACTTACAAAGCATGGTCGCACGCCCCACACTCTGCTGAACGCCGTACTCCATGTAGTAGGGGAATACTAACAGTCCCACTGAAAGAGAAGGGCACAGATAGGCTAGTCACTGCTCAAGGTCACACAGCTGACAGGGAAGAGGGAGACAGGAAGCCAGGAGGCAGGGCATCCATCAAAATCCCAGACAGCCAGGATTCCATCTTAAAGCAGAGGAAACACATTCCTTCTTGAAAAGGGAAAATCTAGGAATGGCTCACCTATATGGCAGATATTTCACAACCAGGAGATGAGGAGGTAACCACAGACCCCAGGCCAATCCATGGCTATCACTACCTACTTTTGTGAATAAAGTTTTATTGACCTAGGACCACTTATTGACTATGGCTAGCCACACCTCTTTGTTCTTATTGGCTACAGCCAGTCACACCCATTCACTTTCATTGGCTAAGACTCCAGGCACACTATGGAGGCACAGTTGGATGGTGAACCAGGAACCTCAAAGTTTGTGATTGTCCTGAGCCTTTGTGGAAGACAGTTACCACATCTGATGGCAGACAACTACTTCCTAGGATGCACTGAGCCACTACATCCCCAGAAAGTTCTGAGGTCAGCCCTTGAGAAAACGCATGGTCCCTAGAAAGCCTGGATACACCTTTGCATTAAAACACACACACACACACACACAAAGGCGGTGGTGGTGCATGCCTTTAATCCCAGCTCTTGGGAGGCAGAGACAGGCAGATCTCAGAGTTCAAGACCAGCCTGGTCTACAGAGCAAGCTCCAGGGCAGCCAGGGCTACAAAGAGAAACCCTGTATCAAAAAAAAAAACAAAAACAAAAGCTGGGCAGTGTTGGCACACACCTTTAATCCCAGCACTCAGGAGGCAGAGGCAGGTGGAGCTCCGTGAGTTCCAGGCTAGCCTGGTCTACAAGAGCTAGTTCCAGGACAGGCTCCAAAGCTACAGAGAAACCCTGTCTCAAAAAACAAACAAGCAAACAAAATATCAAAAAAAAACACAAAAAACAAAAAAAAAAAAAAACAAACAAGTCAGGCTGGGGAGATGGCTCAGAGGGTAAAATGAAAAACCTGAAAAGGCTTGAAGCAGCTAGGCACATTCACAGCCAGAATCAGAGAGAACAAACACATGTACTATCGTTGCTAGCTTCCTATGCTCTTACACAACCCAGGGCCAAGGCAGGGAACGGTGCTGCATGCTTCCAGACTGGGGTCTCCCAAATCCATTTAGACGATCCCCCACAGACATACAGACATACCACAGGCTAACCCAATCTAGAAAATCCCTCCCTACACTCTGCCAGGAGACTCAAGGCCATGTTTGTCGACCATCAGAACTAACCATCACATCCTGACTCAAAAAATAGGGTGGCCAGTGCCTGAGGGAGACACCTGATGTCAACCACCAGCCTCCATGCGCACCCACACGCACCTGCACACGTGCCCACACGTACCCACACACGCACCCACACCCACACGTACACACACCTGCACACGCACATGCACCTGCACATGCACCCACACACACCTGCACACGTACCCACACGCACCTGCACACGCACCCACATGCGCCTGCACATGCAACCACACGCACCTACACACATACCTGCACACACCCACACGCAGCTGCACACGCACCCACACTCAGCTGCACACACACCCACATGCACCTGCTCACACACACACACACACACACACAGAAATAAGGTAAAATGTGAGAGGTCAGACTTACTGTTTGTGGGGAGAGCAGTGACTATTAGAGACTGGGGGAAACAAAAGTCACGGGAGGGCAAGGAGAAGGTTCCAGGCAAGGGAAATGCATGTGCAAAGGCCATGGGGTAGGGGTGGGTTCTGTGCGATGGAAGAGCAGAGTGAGTAGGGGACAGATGGAGGGGTGGAGGGGTGGGGTCAGGTCACATGGTATTCATCGGAACAAAGGGATTCAAGGCTTAACGCATGCATTGGAGGAAAATATCATTTTATGAAACACTTCAACCTATCTTTGCCAGGGAGTCAGGGAGACTCAGCATACAGTGAACTCCACCCTAAGAATTTCTTGTCTCAAAATAAAATTACTTAAAGAACCAGCAGCCCCCGCCATCACCATCAACACCAGTCATAGGAGGGCTGAAGCTGGGCTAAGCCATCAGACTGTGACACTGTCAGTGGCCCTTCATCTCTACCTCAGCCTGCCCACACCGTGGCTCAGTCTTCTGGGAGACCTGGGGTGCTGGGTCATCTCCCCCACCATAGAGGCAGGTCCCCAGGCCAGGATCAAAAGCAGGCTGGTACAGGGTTGCCTGGGTCCTAGCACTTGGAAAGCTGAGGCAGGAGGATCCAGAGTTTGAGGCAAGCCTGGGCTAGTCAGCCCCTGTCTCAAAGAAAAAAAGAAGAGAAAAAGCACAGGTAGGAAAAGTGAGTGTGCAAGTCACCGCTTCATGGCCCGCGTGAGCCTCACCCGTACCAAGCCGTGTCTCAACGCCAGGTGACTAGGAACTGGCTAGCAGTTGCTCCCCTTGCAGAAAATGACATACAGACCCACAGTTTCTGGGCAGCCCCTGACTGCCATCAACCAGACCCAAACTTAGACCAGCCAAGGTGTTCACGTGTAAGACACCATCTGCCGGAAGAAAGGTTACCTCGCAGAATGTCAAGTTTGAAGATAGAATCCTCTTTTAATGGGCAAGTTAAACGAAAAAGAAAGACGGGGGTGGGGGAAGCCAATTATTCTATTTGTGTATATGCTGGTACGACCCCCACCCCCATGCAGTCAGGTCTGTGCAGGCCACCTAGACACCAAAGTGCTCAGCCAGCTCCTCATACTGTCTCTATCTCCTAAAGGAAACCCTAAGATACCCCCCAACACACACACAACCTGGACCGGGGCGGGGGCTGCTCTGCTCATACCCAGCACTCCAACAGAGAGCCCATCTTTGAGAAGTAATTTCTGACCAGGTGAGAAACCAGGACTGGGTAAGGGGAGGTACCCAGAAACGATGGCTGGGCTCCTTAATACATGAACATCTGCTTCCAGCTCCTTCTGAGAAAAGGAGGAAGGGCTCTTGAAAGGAGGTCTTGGGAAGCAGGAAGGCAGACAGTATGGCTCACCAGCCAGCTGGACTTAATGAAAGCATACAGGACGGTGGTTTGGGCTCAACCTTCTTAACCTTGAGATGTTTCTAGAGAAGGTTCCCCTGATCCCACCTGTACCCCCACCCCCTCCTCAGTCTCCCCACATGCTGGCCTGGCATGGCACACAAAGCCCTTCCTGCCTCCTCCCCGCTCTGACAGACAGCAACTCTACACTTTCAAAGTTTCCAAAGTTAGGAATCACCAAGGCTGATGGCTTATTTACCACCGTCATGGGTAGAAAGGAGGATTTGACACGTGTGAAATGATAGCACATTTAGGTGAGTCAAACTGTCACGGGCTCTAATGAATGTCTAAGCACTCACAGCTGATGTGTAAAATCTACCTGCTTCTGAACATCACAGGGTTATAATATTTTAATTATATTGACACTCTTTTCTGAACTTTGAGCACAGAACAATATTCCACAAAGCAATACCTGGCCTCCAGCCATTCTAGCAGATTCTGTAATACACCTCTAAAAAGCCCAGTCTTGCTGGCTCATCCTGAGGGTTCAGTGGATTCCTCAGAGGACAGCATTTTCCTACCCAAGTCTCCTGGGAGGGGCCACCAACCCCTCCTCTCCCCTCTCCCACAAACACAGCTGGACAGAGGGACTCCATCCCCTCTTTCAAACTGGGTGTCCCTAACCGCTTAGCTTAAGCAACTCTCTTTGCGGGGGAGAGGAAAGATGTTCTGGGGGCCAGGACCCAGAATGTCATCTAAAAGGAGAGAAGGGGTAAAGGAAAACAGAAGAGAAAACCATGAACCCATGAATCCAGTTACAACGACAATACACAGAAAAGCCATGAAATAAGCCCGCATTAGTGATGCTCACCATAAAACCATCCTATAACCAGATGAAATATGCCAGCATTAACTCAGAACGGGATTTTATTTCTCCTTATTTCTGAGCTGCTACAAGCAAAGAAGGGGAAAAGAAGGAGAGTGGGGGAGGGGACTGAGGAGTGCCAAGGTGGGGTACTCAGGTCCTTGAGCCCCCAACCCCTGGGGTTGACTGACTTCCACCCCACCAAGCCAGTCACAGCATGTTCGCTCCACCACGCTCAGAGAATGTGCTGGAACAAATAATGTCTAACTGGACAGCTTCCATGTTTAAAATATATATATACCTGAGAGGGCTGAGAGCCCAGCTGGCACAAGGTCACCTTCTTGTCCCGAATGGGACAGCATCAGCAATGTGGTCCAGCCTGGGGACATGGGCTGCTTTTACTGGCTCGATCACTTTAAGACTTAGGAATCAAGCTGCAAGGAAACATGCAACCTGAACAACCCAGGATACAAGACTCACAGTCCTCCCAGGCCACCAGCCCTGGATAAGGGAGCCCCAGCTCCGAGCCTGCATAGATCCACAGTTCCTACCTGTATGTTAAAATAAGCTGCAGAAGTTTCCTCTCCTCTGTGGAGGATGAAAAATGAAGATGCAAGCGAGCGTGGAGTAGGAGTCATTAGCAGGATGTACCAGAAAGGGTCCCTGGGCAAAGGGCTCAGAGAGGGATACCCGAAAGACCCTGGGCTTTGCTCACTGTGCAAGGGAGCACAGAAGATTCTGAGACTGGGGAAGGAGTGGGCAGTTGTGGCCTGGGCCTGGGTAGCTGCATGCTATAACTGCCACAGTCATGGCTCTGAGCTCTAGAACTATGCAGCCTTTTCAAACTCCCTGGGGGACATCTCCTCCTCTTTATATCGATTCAGATGAGCCCCCCTCCACTCCCTGGGAGTCTGTACCAGACATACAGCCATTGTCTTAATGAGTTCCCCCCAGACACACACCCTTGCACATCCCCTATTGGAGGAGAGGTCTTGGTGCTGCCGGTCCCTGCCACCTGGACAGGTCTGTCTGCCACCCCCTTCCAGCTCAAATATCCTTTTCTATCTCAGTGTGTTCTAAGACCCTAACAAAAGGCTTGCAGACCCTAGGGAGTCAGCTGGAACCAAGACTGGGGTGACCTTCCACAAAAGACTCCCCACCAAGACTAGGGGCAGGGAGTAGCCAGCATCAACACCCCCAGCTCAGAAATCAATGCGGGAAGCCGCACCCAGCTCTCAGCCCCGGGTCAGCTTCTCTCCCATCAAGCCTGCAACCCAGGCTCCTCGATGGAAAGCAAGTTATCTAATGAGAATTGTGTTAACTGGCATTCCCGCCGACCCGGGCAAATACCGGCGCTGTAAACCTCACCGTGGCAATTCTCTCCAGCAGAATAACAATAGCACCCGGCTAAGGGCTTCCGCCAGCCCAGCTGCTCACTCCCCTCTCGTCTGCCGCGTTCTTGTCATTCCTTATGTTACAGAACATCAATCATAAATAAAGACGCTGTCCCCCAGCCTGCCCGGGTCTCATTTACAAACATTAGCAGGGAATACGATTACCATTGGCCTTCGTGCCAAGCCCAATGTGGCTACCCAACTCTCTCTCTCTCTCATTCCTTCTCTCCCACCCCCCACCAAAGGCCACTTTAGCATCCTTTAAATCAGCAAGCACAGCTAACAACCCTGCCCATCTCAGCCGGCCACCAAACTGTAACCTCAACTCGGGCGCGGACCAGGAATTGTACGGTTCTCGCAGTTATTAACTGCATGCCTGAGTGCCCCGATTTTCTCTCCGGCTCAATGGCTTTGAGGGAGGAGGGGAGCGAGAAGTGGGGACAGAGAAGAGGGGGACTGGAGCCACTTATCAAAGGCAACTTAACGAGATCTGCGGGCAGATTAAAGGGATAAAGTGGGTGCCCCCCCGCTTTTTTTTTAATAAAATCTCCGGACATGCTGCCCGTCTTCTGAGAATGTCACTGGCCTGGCAGAATGCTCTCAGAGCGCGGTTATCCGCACGCCTTCCCCGCCCCTAGTCATCGCCGCACCTGCCGCGACTCTGTCCGACTGCAGGGTATGGGGAGCCTCTGCGGGCATACTGAGCACCCAGGTGTGTCTCCAGTTGGGGTACTGTGAGACATCCCCCCCAACCCTGGGCCTCAGAAAGATGGCAGCAAACATCCCAACCCCGAGGCACCCGGAGCCCGCGCACCAGGAACAGCGGAAAAAGTGCTGGGGCTGCGAAGAGCGTCGCCCCAGGGAAGGAGAGGGAAGCGAGGGGTCCACGGGAACCTGGGAGACCCGGGTCAGGGAGAGCAGGGTGCGGGAGCCGGCGAGGTAGAGCCACAAGCCTGGGCCGCGGGTGCAAAAGTTCCCAGGGGCCGCAGCCCGCGCACCTGCTCCGCCCCGCGGCAGGTGCGCAAAGTTGCGCGCGCTCGGGCCTGGGGCTCCAGGCCCGGGGACTAGGATGGAGAGGAAGGTGGGGGGTGGGTGAGCAATCGGGGGAAGGGAGCATGATGAGAGAGCAAGCAAGGGGAGGGGAAGGAAAGCAACACGGGAGGGGGTGGCAAGACAGAGGTGGGAAGGAGGGAGGCAGAAAGCAGGCGGAGGGAGGGAAAACGGACCGAGGGGGGTAGCAAACTGAGGGAGGGGGAAAGCAAGACGTGGAGACTAACCCGCAGGGATCGGCCCGGGAGGAGCACCGAGCGTCCGGGCTGCAGCAGCCGGTGGTGGCGGCGGCGGCGGTGGCTGGGCGGCTGCGCAGCCGCGTCCCGCTGCCCGCGCTGCCCGCGCTCTCCGTGCTCCCCGCGCTCCTCCCGCTCCCCGCGCTCCTCCCGCCCCGGAGGCTCCCACGTCCCGGCGGCCGGCCGATCGAGGCGGAGGCGAACAAAGGCAAGCTGGCCCGCTCACCTGCAGCCGCCGCAGGTCCAGGCGCCGTCTTGAGCGCGGCCCCCTGGTCGCCCGTGCCGCCCTGGCCGGCCTCGGCCCCCGGGCCCCCCGCGGTCCCCCCTCGGCCGCCATCTTGGGGGCGGGCGCGCGGCCGGGGATGCGGCTGCCGCCAACACCCGGGCTGGACCCCGGGAGCGCGGCCCGGCTCCGCGCGCACGCACTTGACTTTGGCTTCTCACAAACTTATCGACAGCGCCGCGCGCGCGGGTCGATACGCAGGGGGCGGCGAGAGCGCGGAGAGGCCGCGGGCGACGGGGACCGGAAAGAACAAAGTGGGCACTCTGCAGCGCGTGGGGCCGGTCTCGTGCTTCACGCGAGGGGAGCACGGAGCACACGCGCGCCGGGCCGGCCGAGGTCCCCCGCGCGACACACGCTTCCGTGCGCTGCGGGTGGCGGCCGCCAGGGGGCGTCCCGGAGCCGTGGGAAAGTCTCCCAGCGCCTAGCACTGTGCTCGCCCGCACCCGAGCCTTCTACCCGAGACGGAATCGTGGTCCTGGCTAGGTCCCTGCGTGTCTGTGCTTTGAGTCTTCACAGTAGGGCTTTGGTCGTTATTATTTAGCGGGCGTAGCACACCCCACAACTTTACCATGCAAGGCCCTGATGTGGAGTGATCATTACTGTAGGGTGTTCTTAGAGAAACCTTTGCAAAAGCCTTTCCCCAATGACTCTTGGATCGGTTGAGGGGCCCCAGGCCTGCTACAGGGGCTCCGAACCTCTTACCACTGTGTGGGGGTCATGTAAACATTACTGTGGTCAACCCACCAGGGGACCCCCAGCCCTGCAGCATGGCGTTCCTGTGCTTTCGTTGTCTTTGGAGAATTGATCTCTAGCACAGGGAGGGGAGATCCTAGCCTTTTACAGTTCAGACCCTGGACCAAAGAAGTGACAAGGAGTCATATTTCACATTTTCCTCTCCCTTTCTGTGTCTACGAACCCCCAGACCTCTCCCTACATCTCACTCTCCAGAAGGGACTCAGAATCCCATCACGCCTGGAGACACCAACCCCCAAAAGTCCTCCTCGTGACCCTTCTTGCCTGGCCCTGTGCAGCTACCCTGCACATCACCCCCATTTACTTCCCCTTCCAAAAGAAGAGCCACAGCCCCCCCCATACACACTTCTCTGTCAAAAGACCAGCTTTTATGGACAGCTAGCCCAAATTATATTCTCTTTTTATGACCCAGCTTGGACTCTTGGCATCACTCTTGGTCTGGGACAATAGATCAATACAGTGGGCTATAAAAAAGATGAAGTTTAGAAGAGTTGTAAAGGACAGAGAATCATGATGGATATTTTTGATGATTTTCCAATATTTGTGTCTCCAAGCACGTGCTTCAAGGCAATTAAAGTTTTTAATGTAATGTAAATAACTGTTTCTTAAATGCTTCGGGAGAAGGTGTGATCGCTCCCAGCCATCACTCGAGCTGTGTGTGATTTAAAGAGGATACAGTATTTCTCTTACTGTCCTCGTACATTTTTTCTGTGACGGCTGGGCAAATACATTAACTCAGGAGTTGAAAAGACTCCTCAGACGAAAAGCGGAGCTCTCCCAGAGAAGAAACGAATTAGGCCGAGTTAGCAATTCCGAGTGGCCCATTTCCCTGCCAGATTAAATTGCACGTGACATGTGGTTTATTTCCTCTCTCGATAACTCTGCCTTCAAATTACAGCTCTCATTCTGCAAAATGAATTTAGGCAAATTTCATAACTAATGCGTTGCAATTTTTTAAAATGGCTACGATTTCTTCTTGGGTGTCTGTACAGCTTGCAGCTTCCATGTCTTTAAGTCTGTTCTTTAAAAACCTGTAATAGAGAATAAAAAAAAAACCTAGAGATTGTGAGACCTTTTCAAAGCACATTTAACAAACAGAGCTTCAGACGAAAGAGTATTTTAACATATGTCTGACTTTGCCTCTGTGAGACATACTGCTGTGGTGAGACTCCTGGTACGTTGTGCCGAGAAAGACTTGTGCCTGTGTGGTATTCCTGCCCAAAGTGCAGAGTCTAAATTTAATTGTGAAGAAATATCACACAATACCAAATAGAGGGGGGAATTCTCCAAAATAAATAGACTGCTCCCTTCAAAAAAATGTCAGTGTCCAAACAAACGGGGGCACTGCGCACACATTCCAGGCTGGAGAATGCCAAAGCAATTTGACAAAGTGATTACAAGGGGTGACCAGGGGTTTTCTTTGTCTCCAAAGGCCATCAACTGGACTCAATGGCAAAGTTGGCCCAAAGTCAACAGATAACATATTGTATTAACGGTAACACTCTGATTTGGATCCTTGCCTTGTGTCCCGTGTAACCAAATAGCTTTGTTTTTAGAAAACACACAGAAGTTAGGAGAGAAAAGGGAGAAGGCATGCCTGTGACTAACTCAAACCTTGCAAACGAGATAAGACCTTCCCATTTCTCTCTCTCCAGAGCCTGAGACCTGGACGATACACACGCTAACATTTGAGGGTTCTGTCTCCTGCATGTGTTGTTTACATTTCCTTGAGATGTTTTGGGGAATCTAAAATTATGTCAAAATTAAAAGTCAGAACTACAGACACAAAATCAAGATCTGGTTTTGTTTCAATCATTTGGCGCCACATAAAGATTCTGCCAACAAGTTTTCTTCCTTCCTCACTAAGTCAGGCTGCGCCTTTGACCAAGCAGGAAATTGCCACGGCAAACATGCTTACCCAGGAGCAGCACGGAAATCCAATAATTCAGATTGTTTTAAGTCTGTGATATTTTTAAATGACTTAATACAGCCGAGTCTCTGAAGAATTCCGACCATTTTAATGGCGGCAACTTGCAGTCCCACTGAGGAACAGGCTGCTACATAAATACCGAGCGATCGTGTCTTTCTGTCTCCGTTGAAACATATTAGCTTTGTTTAGTGGCTTATTGCTTTATTCACAAAATAAATTTCAGCCGTCTCTCTCCCGGCCACGTTCTGAGCACATCGCCAGCCTGTGCCTTATTAGATATGGGGGCTCCCATTCCAGCCACATCTGTAATGGTCTCTGGCTCAGCAATAATGAATTAAGCAGTTAGGTCTTTACCCCTAAATAGAGTTAGCTCTAGGAAGTGATATTATTATGGGTGGTCCATGAAAGCCAGGATATCAGACTTTCTCAGCAGACAAATGACCTTGGACAAGACAATACAATTTTAAATATTATCATGATAAAATGCTTTCCACATTTTTGGGTTGGTTTTTTTGTTTGTTTGTTTGTTTGTTTGTTTTTAACTGAGAGAAACTTAAGCAGGTCCTGATGAGTTCTAGACTCCCAGTGCCAACCACTCCCCAAAATGAATGTTAGGAAATTACAACAGGAACAGAGAAGCCCTTCTTGGGCAGCCCATCCGGAAAGAAGCAGCAGCAGCCAGGGTCCTTGGAGAAATTCATAAACTGTATGAGAATCCCCGGGAACAGGCTGGCAGGTCCTCAGCCCCACACATAATGATATTCAAGATCTCGGCATCAAAAATGAAACAAAAGGAAAATGCCCTTTGAGAGCCTGGCGTAGCCCATCGCAGCTGCCAGGCAAGGAGTGAGGCAAGCCTTGGAATTAATCTTAAGTGTGAACACCCTGAGAGAGTCGGGGAGAGGGCATGCAGCCTGGCAACCGCCTGCAGATGGAGGCTCAGGGAGGCTGCAGCATGGTCAAGTCCACCGCCCAGCCTCTGTCCTGACTGGCCGCAAGGACCAAGGACAGCAATTCCTTCCACCCAATGCTGGCAGCCGCCGCCCTATAAAGTGGCTATTGGTTGCCAATACTTCACAAATAAATGTCAGTTGTTCTCAAGGCAGAGTGGCTAGACTGGATGTTGAGTCTGGCTGTGTCACCCGAAGCTTAGAGACCTAGACAACCCAGTTTACCTTTGTGACTTCTTTTCCTCGTGGGTGCCAGTGTGATAATGTTCCCACGATATGACAAGGATGTGCGTGAAGCACTGAGAATGCGCAGAGGTGTGATTGGCGCTCCCAGACTGCAGGTGGGGTGCTTAAGGTCCTGAAGTAGCAAGTTGCAGTTTACCATGAGGGCAGGGGGCAGAGTAAGGACAAATGCCAAGCTTGTCCATAGTGATCTACAATTGATGGGGAGGAAGAATGGGCCACAGAGTTCGGATAGGGCCTCAGTCAAGTGCCAATTCCCCATGAGCCATCAGAACTACTGAGGAACCCCACTAGTGGGACAGACTCTCTGGGCCCAGCTCTCCTCCAATGCCAACACTACTTAAATAAACAACTGCATTGTCTGTGTGTTGAGTGTTCGCTTTTAGTTCTCCTCCCCTATTCGCTCTGCACCTGCTGACCTCAGTGGACTACAACTCCCAGGCGCCCTTGCTGTCTGACTAACATTTGGATTGACCAATGCTATGCCTGTTAGGAAATCAAAGGGTGGAAAGAGAGGAAGTTGGGGCTAGTGGTTCCTAGTCTTCCTCCCCCCGGGCCCTCAAATTTGAACAGCTCCTGTGGAACTGCCCCTCTCCAGTCCTCACTGGCCCCAAGATCGGCTCCTTAGTCCTCCCGTTCAGGTCTGGGTTTTGTGGCTTCCCTTTTTACTGTCACCCAAGGTCTCAACATTGCCCTACTCACAACTCTCCTTAGAGAGAGTGCAGGGGGCACTCTCCAAGGCCCACAGGAGATCCCTGAAACCTCAGATCATACACTGTGTCTTTCTTATGCACACTTATCTTGAGAAACCATAATTTATTCATTAGACGTGAAAAGTTTAGCCATAGCATAAGACAGTGAACCAGGAAAGTTAGATGAATATGCTCGCTCTGGAATTTTAATTCTGTATTTTCAGAACTCTTGTGACCACAGGTAACTGACAGCAAGGTCAAGGTAAGTGGGTAACTGGTCCCCTGCCTCAACACACACACCCTACAAAACATCCTGGTTGAGTGGACAAAGGAATATTGTTCCATCCTGGAAGAAGGCAAGGGTGATTTATTCGTGTGCTGAGGCTGTGCTCAGATGTCTGTGAAATATCACCGATCAGATAGATGCCTGCACATTTGGAGCAGGATTGTGAACATTCCCAGCTTATGTTACACTGTGCTTCCCAGAGGGATGCCAAGGAAAAGACATCAAACAGCCACAAAAAAAAAGAAAAACAAAAACAAATTTAGTGGCCCCTTAAATTCCACACCATCTTAAATTTGTGTAATTGAATGTATGGGGACATGCACAGCAAGCTTATTACCTATATGAGCATGTGGAGGACTGAATGTGTAGGCATGTGCACACGCAAGCGTATTGCCTATATGAGCATGTGGAGGACTGAATGTATAGGCATGTGCACACGCAAGTGTATTGCCTATATGAGCATGTGGAGGATTGAATGTGTAGGTATGTGCACACGCAAATGTATTGCCTATATAAAGCATGTGGAGATGAGAAGTCAACCTCAGATACCACCCCCCATAATTTTTGAATCAAAATCTGTCATTGGGACATGGAGCTGGTCAATTTGTCCAGGCCTCCCATATGCTAGACCAAGTAATTTACTACTGAGCCACACACCCAGCCTTAATTACTTAAAAATATTTTTAAAAAAAAAACTTGCTACCAATCTATTTATTTGGGGAGGGGTGGGCACATGACACAGAAGACAACTCACAGGCCAGAGAGATGGCTCAGCAGTTAAGAGCACTGGCTTCTTCCAGAAGACACGGGTTCAATTCCCATCACCCACATGGCAGCTCACAACTGTCTGTAACTCCAGTTCCAGGACTTATGACACCTCACACAGACACACATGCAGGCCAAACGCCAACAAAAATAAAAATAAATTATACATTATATATATATGTATATATATATATATATTAAAGACAACTTGCAGGAGTAAGTTCTCTCTTTCTACCATATGGGTCCTAGGGATTGAACTCAGGGCCTTTACCAGCTGAGCCATCTCACTGGCTTCCATAATTACCTTTTTATAAGTATAAATTAGTTTTTTCATGAGAAATCTTCATTTGGTTGGAGTGGGAGAGTGTGCTTTCCCTAGGGATCCTGCCTGGCACCCATGACACAGTGCATCAGAGCCTGCTGGCCCACCTATAAGATAGCTGAGCAGGGAGCCACTGTAGTCACAGCCTGGACACTGTCCAGAGTAAAGGTCTTTCTTTCCCTCCTCAACTGTGTCCATAAATTCAGGCCGTTCCCATTGAAACCACAGCTAGGCCTCTCCTGAAATGTGACGCTTGAAATTATTACAAAGTCACAGGGTTGAGAGTGGCTGGGGCTCATCTGCAGACTACTGGGGTGAGAGAACTTTCCCATCAGATCCCAACTGTAACCTCATCAAGATGACAGAGAAGAGGAGCAGGACAGAATGAGAAGCCAGGGCAGATTCACTCACATGGAGTAGATACACAAGAATAGGTGGGAAAAGTTGGTCCCAGAAACCAGAAAGGAAAAGACACACATCAGAGGATTCTGGGCCAGCAGGCTAGCCACATAGGAGGGAAAACCCCAACTCAATTAGACCCCTACCTCACACCACACACAAGGATTAGCTTCAAGGAGATGCTTTAGCATACCATGGTTTGATTTTATCTCTTCATTAATTCATTCATTTGAGACGGGATCTCATGTTGCCTAGGCTGCCCTCAAACTCACTATGTAGCTGAGGATAGCCTTGAACTTCTGGTCCTCTTGCCTCCACTTCCCTGTTGCTGAGATTACAGCTTCACGCTGTGGATTTGAAAGGAAAAACTCAACCTAGCATACCCTAGACAAGCAATCTACCCCAGAGCTTCACCCTCAGTCTCTTTGGTTTTCAATGCTGTGGTAGGTATTGTGGCATAAGAATCTGGGATTCTACCCACAGATGGCTTTGTAATCAGAAACAGGACTAAGTGTTTATCACTCATTCAGAGGACCAGGGTTTTGTTCCCAGCACCCATACTGGGCAGCTTACAACTACCTATAATTTCAACTCTAGAGCTCTGGTGCCCTCTTCTGGACTCCATGGGCACTGCACTCACATGTGCATACCCACACATACGTTTAAAGAGAAATGGTAAGTCTATAAAAAAAACAGAGACAGCAGGTGAGGAATACAGGATACCCACTGTAAATGGAGATCATTCATTCGTTTTCTGGCTGCCCAGATCCGAATATCACACAGAAACTATATTAACTATTACACTGCTTGGCCTATTAGCTCAGGCTTCTTATTAACTAACTCTTACATCTTAAATTAACCCATTTCTATTAATCTGTGTATCAGCATGAGGCTGTGGCTTACTGGTAAGGGTCTTGTGTCTGTCTTCTTCGGCTACATGGTGTCTCTCTGACTCTGCCCTCTCTCTCTCTCTCTCTCTCTCTCTCTCTCTCTCTCTCTGTCTCTCTGTTCTGATTTCCTGCCTGACTTTACTCTGCTAAGCCATTAGCCGAAACAGCTTTATTCATCAACCAATAAAAGCAACACATATACAGAAGGACATTCCATATCAACCGATGTGGCCCCTGCCTCAAAGATGTCAGCTTCTGGCCTGCAAGGCCTCTGACCCTCTGTCAGCCTGCAGGGTGACCATGGACCTGCCATGTCCTCTGAAACCCAAATCTTCTAGCACCTCTACCATCCCCCCCCCAAAAAAAACCCTGGGATGAGGAACACAGGGCTACTCCAGTCTCATGGGGAATGGGGGAGAATCTTACACTGTATCCCAGATTCGTTTCAAACTTGCCATCTTCCTGTCTCGGCCTCCTGAGTGCTGGATGACAAGCAAGCACCATTCCCAGCTCCTCATCTGTTTTTAATCTCTGCCTCCAACCACACACGCCTTCTCTCCGCTCTGTCTTCCCAGATCCTCCCCCTTCCCCTGGTTCTCCTCCTCTCTCCTGCAACATGGGGGGGGAGTGGGCAGGGGTCCTCGTCTTTAACTGAGGCACCAGCCATGAGTCAAATAAAAAAGGGAGAATTCCGTGGTTGCTTTGGTAAAATGACAGTAACTCTCACCTTAAGTCTCTGTCCCTTCTGGTTGTAATAGTGATTACAAGCTCATGGTGCCTGCTGTCCATGGTGGTGGCAGCAGGATTTGCCTTGATCCTTACAGCAGAGGTAGCAATGCCCATTTTTCAGGTCAACAAACTGAGGCCCAAAGAGGTGGACAAGCTCATCAGGATGAGGAGGAACATGGTTTGGAAGTTGGGTGGGAGGCACACTCGCAGCAAGGGAAGGGGGATAAGGATGGCTTTCAGGCAGTGGCTGCCAATGGAATGGAAGATGGGAGGGACACACTTGTCTGTGACCCAGGCAGTCAGTTCCTGAGTCACCTCTCTGTCAGCCTCCTGGGAACTTCTACTTTCTCTGCACACAGCACCCAAAATCTTAAAGCGATGCCGCCTCCCCACAGGACAGAAAAGGAACCTCAGAGCCAGCTAGCCTATGGCCCACATTCTTCCATTCCTTGCCCGAGGCTAGCCCAGCCTGCCACCTCACAGTTCTACCTAACAGTGCTGGGAGGTCAGCACTGTCCTTTCTAATGAGCTCAGGAAATGGCTCAGAGAGGGTAAGTAATTTGCTCACGTCACCCAGCCTTGGAGCAACAGAGCTGGGTTAGAATCCTGTTCTGACTGCTTTTAGTGGCACCCCATCTCCTTTCTCTAGGTGCCTTTGATTACTTCCCTGGGGTGCTGAATCCCTTTCCCAGCTGGGAATCAAATCCTTTCTGTATCCATTGTCTGTGGCTTCCCTTGCTGAACTCAGCAAGCTCTGAAAGAAGATTCTAGAAGCTCTCCTTCCCACTCCAAAAATCTTCAAAGAGCTTAATTTTGAAGGAGGACCACACCCCACATTGCCACCTGACTGTACTGTAGAATGTTTTATGCAGACAGCACCCCAAACGGCCGACTGTTCTAGCCCCTAGGTCTCCAAACTCCTAGGAAGGAGACTCAGGTGAACTCCAGATCCAGGTTCAGGTCTGACCTCTACCACATGCCCACATACCACATACATGCACACAGCGCATGCTTCGGCTACCTGTATGCCCCTCTTCACACACAGACAATGGTTACAGGTTTGCAATGCATGTGCATGACTCTTGAAAGTTAAAATCAGCTTCTCAGAGACACACTCATTGCACATCTGAGTTCCACAGCCTTGTGAACACACAAGGCATGTCCTGGAAGTGGGGGGGGCTGGGGAGGGCAGTGGGGGGCCCTTTCCAGGAACTGCCCAGTACCTGGCTTTGCCACAAGCCCCATCTGGTGGACATTGTTTGTATATTCCACCTGTGCTCCAACCCAGTGCCCCCCTCGACCTCACAGAGTATGCTGGGCATTCCCACGGCTGGCATATAACAACTGGAAGGGTATTTGGGTGAACCCCTATGTGTTGAAGGGCTCCCCTCTCTCCTATTCCCTTCCCTGGGCAGCAGTACCGAAAGATCTCAGGCAGGGAGGTATAGCTGGCTTCTCCTACATGGCCTCCTCTGCCCTGCTGTAAATTTGGGTTAAGTCCAAACATGCATTTGGAAAAAGTGTGTGACATCATGACAGGAGCTGCAAAGTAACTGCAGCTTAAGGTGGCCTTGAGCCAGAGCTGGCCTCAGACCCAAGTTCAAGGACAACGTGGATCTCAGTTCCACACCTTCCTGGCTGTGTAAGCCAGGCCAGTGACCTCACATCTCTGAGCCTGTTGCCTCTTCCCATTGTCAATGGGTCCAGATTCCTAAGGGGGCAGTTGGAAGAGACAATCAGAACCACATGGAAGCCACGCCCACTTCCCTGTCCCAGCATCTCTCCAGCCTGGTCCAGGATGGCCTCCAGTGACCAAGAAAAAAGGGCTAAAACCAGAGAGACCCGACTCTGAAATCCAGTTCAGGTTCTGGCTCAGCCACTTCTTAGGTGTGAACTTGGACAAGTCATCCCACTTTCTGGAGTCTCCATTTCCCCGTTTGCACAGTGGGAACCTCTTTATGCTGTGTTAAGAGAAATGTGTGCAGAGTCCAACACGAGTAAGCAGCTGTTCTCAGAGCAGGCAGTGGAGCAGGCTTCAGTGCAGGGAGCTCAGGGACCCTCACGAGCCCAATCCAATAATTGGAATTAATTATGATCTCAGATATTGCTCTAAGTACTAACTAGCTCACTAGCTTCACAACCCCACGAGGACTGAACCCACCTCCCAGAAAGGAACACTGAGGCACAAGGATGATGTCGCTGACCCAGGGACTTCAAATGGGAATGGTGAATCCAGACAGGACAGTCCAGAGCTGGCTGGCTTTCTCCATGTCCCTGTTTCCCACTGAACTGTCTTGGGCACCCCAAAGGAGGTCCAGAAGTCTCCTGAGAATCTGAAGCCTGTGTTTAGACATGGACTAGGGCGCCCCACAGCCATGATCTTCCTTCCAGTCCCCGAGGAGGACGAACCATACAACGCCCCCCACCCTATGGCTGTCGGGTTGAGAGAGCCTCGGGGAGGTGGGCCAACATGCCGCTGATCAGACACCTGCTAAGCTATAAGGTGAAGGGAGATGGTGGTACAGACAAGAAACAACAGCAAAAGAGAGGCTGGGCCTGGGAGATAGACAGCTAGCTAGCCCCTCCATCTATTTAAAAGGTGTGCACTGGGCTGCCCAATGTGACAGAGTCAAGTTTGAATCCTGAATCCATGGTTGCCAGCTGTGTGGTCTCTGCAGACACTCAGCCTCTTTGGACACCACCTTCTTCCTTCATAGAACAGAACAGACAATCCAGCCTTCAGGGGAAGGCAATGTCACCTCCTCTAATCACCCCTGACTCCTCCTCTGCTTTGGCCACCCCACTGCGGGTGAGCCCCAAGCCCATGCACCTATTTCTGCAATAGCCACCTCATCACCAGCACCACTCCAGCGTGGATCTGACCATGTGACCTACTCTATCCAAAGAAACAAAACGGTAGCATTGGCTTCCTCTCTTACCCTAACAGGACCCACCTGGGGTGACATACTCAGGTGCTGCAGGCTGCCTTCCTAATGACTCCACCTGTGTTCTAGGGGCTCAGAGGCTATCCGGAGGCACTATGCTGTGTTGCTGTGTATGGGCTTCCCGGGACTGAGCACCTCAGAGGCCTCATTGCTCACTTCTATAAACAGCTGGGTGAAATCTTAGGGGAGGTAGATCCATAACTAGGAAGTAGGGGGAGGGCTCCCAGAAGGGGAGGCTCTCTGGAACCTGTCATTCCATAGGACACCAGTGAGACACACAGAAGAACCCATGGCCTCCCGCAAGCTTCCTGCAGCTATGTTGTATCTGCTATTACTGTCTGGTTGCTCTGCAAACTGGTGCTCAACACAAGAGACTCACTTAAATGTCCCCAGAGAGGCCCTGTAACAAGACCACCTGCTAAGTTCCATGGAACACCCTTGGGTGGGCAATTCATACAAGAGGACATTCTACTGACCAATAAATCAGAACAATGCTGCTCAGCCTCGGCAGGCATGGGGGGGGATCAAACCAAAACGAGGTGGCTCAGTGGGAAAAGGCGCTCACCATCAAGACACAGAACCTGAACTCATGTGGTAGAAGGAGAGAACCAACTCCCTCAAATTACCCTCTCACCTCCACAGGTGCCATGGCGTACATGCAAGTGACCTCCCCCCATGGAAATAAATGATAAAGAAATGACTTGACGCTCACCACACTGGCCAAATGTCAACTACTAAGCGTCAACAAGGGTGTGAAGAAACTGGAGCCTCCTATGGCACGGCAGGTGAAAGGCATCATGGAGTCTGTCCCCCAAAATATGTGCACAGTGTAATCTGTAATACCATGAGTACCTTGTGGAGAAATGAGACTATTTCAGCCCATCTTCGCGGGAAGTCAGAGCTGGAGCTTGAGGCAGAAGCCACCAGAAGGCTACTCGCTGGCTCACTCCCAGACTCACACCCAATAGCCTTCTTGTATGAGAAGCCCAGGCCCACCAGTGAAGGGATGGCACCGCCCACAGTGAGCCATCAATCAGTAAGCCATAAATGCCCACAGAAACGGCCACAGGCCAACCCGATGGAGGCAGCTCTTCAGTTGTATCTCCCCCTTCCTGTCAAGTTCACAGCAGGAGCTAACTATGACAGCATTTATGAAATCCCTGTTAAAGGAGAGAAGGGAGGGAGAAGGGCAAAGACAGAAGGGAAAGATGAGAAAGGAAGGCAAGAGGTATCTGGGTCTACAGTGAAGGCAGGGAGGGCGTGAATGGGTCCTTGGTGACTGTTGAGAGAGGCTGGGTACATAGTGGGAACAGCTTGGCCAGGGTGGCTGCAGGGAGGGCTCGTCCTCCTCAGTACCCAGGAAGACACACCCCTGTCCCTTGGGGTCAGAAGGCTAAGCAGATATCTGGTCACTATGCCCTGTCTCCTCTGTCACACAGCTCACCCGCTGGCTGAAGCCAGTCTCTGCTGAGCCCCAGAACAGTGAGGAGTAATGATGTGTCTGATGAAGGGTGGGGCAGAGCACCAACTCCCCAGCCGTGTGTGTGTGTGCGCGTGTGTGTGTGTGTGTGTGCGTGTGCGTGTGTGTGTGTCTGTGCGTGTGTGCGCGCATGCATGTGTGTGTGCATGTGTGCGTGCGTGTGCGCGTGTGTGCGTGTGTGTGTGTTCATGCATGAAAGCCAGAGGACAACTTGCAGGAGTCAGTTCTTTCCTACCACCATATGGATCCAACTCAGGTGATTAGACTTGGTGACAAGCACCTTTACCTGCTGAACCATCTCACTGGCCCCAAAGCTGGTCTTAAAGCCCCACATACTCTATAACGTCATGGACAATGTTCTGCTAAGTGTGACTTTGTGAAGGATGGATTGAAGATTTGGGTTTGTGGTTTTTTTGTGTGTTTTTTTTCTGAGACAGGGACTCATGTAGCCCAGGCTGTCCCCAAGCTCACTACGTGGTTAAAGATGGCCTTGAACACCTGACCTTCTTGCCTTGGATTACGGGAATGTCTGACCAATCACGGCTTGGAGTGGAGGGAGGTCTTAGCCCAGAACACGTAGCTTCCTTCCCAGGTCATATTGGATCCCCCCTCCCGGAGAAAAGCTGGGCTGTGAGTGGGAGAGATTCTGGATGCCACAGCTCGCAGCATTCTGGGCTTGTCTGGCCTTCAACGTGCGATTTTGAGAGTTGGAGCGAGAAGAAGCGAGCTCAGAATGGCGCGCGGGTGTGAAGCCGGCTGTCGTGCCAGCTATTTGCCTGTATTTAAAACACATATGGGTGATATTTTTAAATATCTTTGCTATGTGACTGCAAAACATTGCAGTTGCTACTTCATGGACGTGGGTTTTTATGCAAACCCGGGATGGAGAGGCTGGGTGTGTTGTCCCTCACAGGCTCTGTGGGAGAGCAGGCCCTGTGTGTGGCGGGCCAGGCCCCGCCTGTGAGCTCAGGGACTGTGGGTAATAACTCATGCTCTCTCTGGGACACATATAGCCAGCTTCCTCCTCGGAGTGACATAGACACCTCCCCACTCAGGCCTGGTCAACTGGGTCATCCCAAGTCCTTGCCCCAGGAATTGGTCCAGGGGCAAGCACATTTACCCAGTGAGCCATCCCCCACATCTGTCTTTTCATTTTAGATAGGCCCTCAAGTACCCAGGATGGCCTTGAACTCATCACATAGCATAGAATAACCTTGAAGATGACCTTGCCTCCACCTCCAGAGTGCTGGGGTCACAGGCCTGTGTCATAACACTGTTTCAGTCATGAGGACAGAGGTTGTTCCCATCCCAGGATCCCTCAGGTAGGCAGATCCCAAGGGACTGATGGGGACTGAGCACACAGCGCCAGGTGCCAGGGTCCCATCTGTAAACTCTGACGTACTCACAGCAAAGCAAGGTGATCACAGGGGCTCTGGGGGACAGACAGTACTATCAGAATCGTAGGTCTCAAGACAGGACCGGTGCAGTTGACTCTTAGACGTCCCTTAAGCTTGTGTCGCCAGCAGGTTGATTTCAGAGGCCTCTGAGAAGGACAAGATCCTGAGGGCTCTACCTTCCACCATGAGCTGGTTTAATCTGTTGCTGGGCGCACAGCTTGCCAGACCTTAGTGTGGGGCTGTGTCACAGCTGAGGTCTCTCTGCACGGTGGCTGCCAGGTGGGCAGCTCTTTTTCATTATGCTCTCCACCTGCTGACCTTCCTCACCGCAGACCCGGAAATAGCCGGCCGAAGGCCAAGAAACCACTTCCCCTCCTTTAAGGCGATGTCCTCGGGTGATTTTGCCACTGTGGCAGAAAGATGGTTGACACAAAAGATCAGTATAAGAGTGAGTGCTCTCCCTCAGGAGACTTCTCTTGGAAGCCCTGTTCAGACCATTTTTTTCCCACGAACCTCATTGGACAACATCATGTCACAGGTCCATTTCTGAATCAGTGACATGATTTCTCCTGCCCTTAGAGCAAGTGGCTTGGAACAGAGAGATTTCCCAATGGTTAGAGCTCTAGCTGTTCTCGCTGAGGAGCTGGGTTCTATCCCAAGCACCCACGTGGTGGCTCACAACTGTCTGTAACTCCAGTCCCAGGGATCTGACACCCTCTGGCCTGACAGTGAGAGAACCAGTGTAGGACAACTAGGGCCTCTGAATGTGGGTGACAGTTGTGTGTCTGGGGCAGACGGAGGGGCCACTGGCAGTGAGACCAGGATTTATCCCTACTGCTCATACTTGGTTTTTTGGAGCCCATTCTCTTTGGAGGGATACCTTGCTCAGCCTAGATATAGTGGGGAGGGCCTTGGTCCTGCATCAAAGCAATGTGCCTTACCCTCTCTGAGGAGTGGATGGTAGTGGGGAGAAAGTGGAGGAAATGGGAGGAGGGGAAGGAGTGGGAACAGGGACTGGTATGTAAAATAAGAAA